>PVJS01005225.1:33417-65220 GCA_004027185.1 Glis glis
TATTTGCACAGTGCTGAGGATCAAAAGCAACACCATATTTTAATTGACTATTCAATCAGACTTTGGTAGTGTGTGTGTGTGTGTGTGTGTGTGTGTGTGTTACTGGGGATTGAACCCAGGGGCATTTTATGTCTGAGCTACACCCTCGGCCCTTTTTTATTTTTTATTTTGAAACAGGGTCTCACTAGGTTGTTGAGAATCTCGCTAAGTTTCCGAGACTGGCCTTGAACCTGCGATCCTTCTGTCTTAGCTTCTCAAGTACTGGGATCACAGGCGTGCACTGCCACGCCCAGTTTTTGGTAACATTCTTAAACATCAAATTCCATGATTCCTGTGGCAGCTATACTACACTGCTATTTTTATCAGATCCAAAACTTTTAGATTGTGCATCTGTGTCCCTAAAAGTGATGATAAAAGCATATATTTCAGAGCAATCACCCTTTTGTTCAAGGGATCTTATTTAATGAAATGCTCCCTTGCCAAAGACCACAATTCACTTTCTACAGCTTCATTAGGACCTGACATCTGAGATGCTCCCTCACTAATCCCGACTCTGCCTACACTGGCTGCAATGAACGGAACCCGGCCCGAGGTGGGAACGCCACTTCTAGCAAATCTACACACCCCAGGAAGTTCACCTTGGGCCAGGGGTCAGACAGGGCTTGGCCAGTATCCCGATCTGACTCTTGATACTGCATGCAGAACACGGAATATCAGAGAGTTGTACAGAGTTGTACGTAAAAATGAAACACCAGAAGTCTCCAGGCGGCCTCTCAGTCTGAGGCGGGACTGGTTGCCTGGCTCGACACAGAATGTATTTAGCCGGCAGATCTGACTTTCCGATTCATATTCTCCAAGAAGCCTGGCATTTACAGCCAACCATTTGTCGATGCACCTAAAAATTAATAAACTAGATGCAAGAGCATGCAATAGGGTGGAAGAGCGGGTCTCCTTCTGGGCTACACTCTGTCCCTAGTTCCTAAACCCTGACAGCAGGGCCAGCTGTCCGTGCGATGTCTAGCCTCTGAGGACGCCGTGACATCAGCCTGAGCCGTGCATCCCCTGCCCCCACACAAAATGCAGTTTTCATAACTACACAGAAGGACGCTGGAAACCCCATCATTACTGTCACATATCGCTCGCCACTCTCATCCAAACGTAAGCCCTGTGAGCATAAGGCTAAGTTGACAAGAGGCACATAAATCAATTGGCTTGCGTCACACCGAGACCAGTCTACACGAGGCTCATTCATCTTCCTGACGTCAGTTGGTGACAACGATGGGTTTTCTCGAGTTTTGAGCTGTCGCTATTGGATTTTGGAGTTGGGTTCTGCGGGGGCAGAGGCAGGGACGTCAGCACGGAACAGATACATTTCCTAGCACCCGCGCATTTTAAACAGGAAGGGGAGGGTGCGCGTGGAGGGGCGACAGCTTTTCCCACGAGTGTTACCAGGTTGGGATTTTTTTGGTTTGGACGTTTGTGTTTTCTCCCTGGATTTCTTTCTTCTGTTAGCTCAAGCTCTTTCTCCTGGTTTCCTTACAGTTTGCAGGAAGCTGGGGGTGCGAGTGTCACACATTTTGACGTAGACAGCACTAGTGGAAGGGAGGGAGTGAAGACGCCGTGTTTCCAAGGCTGCGGAGCGGCACTAGGAGCAGCGTGGATCAGTGGAACAGCTGGGTGGTCCCGCCACGAGCTTCCAGACAGGACTCCAGGGCGGCCTCCATGGCGCACAGAGGGGGCTGCCGCCTCTGCTCCAGCAGCTTGGGGTGGGTGTCACATTTCCTTCTAGTCACAGGCGGGCCCAGGCAGGGCTCAGCGGGTCACGGGATTGCTTTAGCTAAAATGTGCTGGTAACATTAGTGAGGGCTGCTGTTTATTAGCTCAGGAAGCACCACCATCCATCAAATGTGATGCGGGTAAGAGGCATGGAAAGGTTGGCTCTGACACGTGAGTGTAGGAAAGAAGTGACTCTGGACTTCTGGCCGAGCCTGATCCCCTCGCTCAGGACTGTTCCTGCGACTCCTTTGTGGGCCATGTATAAGGCCATGAGGCTGGATGTAACCATTGAACAAGAAAAACTCCCGCTCCACAGTGAGACTAATTACCCCGTTCCACCAAGGGACAATGTAAGTGCTCAGATCCCTCCCCCTCAACCCAATTCCAACCTTGATTAACTTGAGCATAATTAAAGACTAATGTACTCTACTGTGTGTGTGTGTGTGTGTGTGTGTGCGTGTATAAGTATGCGCGTGCATTGTGTACGTGGGCATGCGTGTGTGCGTGGGCATGTGGGGGGGCATGCACGTGAGCATGTGCGTGTGCGAGCATGTGCATGTGTGTTCGTGGGCATGCATGTGTGTGTGCATGTGTTTGTGGGCATGCATGTGTGTGTGCATGTGTTGTTTGTGGGCATGCATGTGTGTGTGTGCATGTGTGAGCGTGCCTGCATGTGCATGAGTGGCAGGTAGGTACGTGGGTCTCCAGCACACAGTCCTGGTGTCCTTTATGGAGGCGCCCTCCTGTGGCCACTGAAAATATTGCATCATAAAATGCCATCCTCCCACTGTCTTGAATGTTCCTGTTGTTTTTCTACATGAAGCACTTGGATTCCCAGTGGATAAATAAAAATTCCCACTAAGCTACATAGACATATGGTAATTTTTTGTAAAATATTGTATTGGGGGCCGGGTGCAGTGTGGCGCACCAGTAATTCCAGCTCCTTGGGAGGCTGATGGGGGAGGATGCTTGAGCCTGGGCGTTCGAGGCCAGCCTGGGAACACAGCAAGCCTCCGTCTAAAGCAAACAAAACAACAAAAATGGATTTGGTGTGGGGTTCTAGAAGCGGGGAGGTCTGGGTGCTGAGACATAAACCACAGGCTAAGCCCAACTCCCAGCAGGCAGCGTGTGCAGCGATTGGGCGGGTGTGGATGTACCACTAGTGCGGTGACCGGGTGGCTTACAGACAGGCCAGGAGACCCGAGTCCAGATGCCACGTGTGGGCCCTGGGCCGCTCCCTGCCTCCTCCAGGCATCCCGGCTTCACACGCATCGCCCCAGCTCTGCCTCCGCCCTCGCGTGGATTCTGTGTCTGTGTCTCAGATCTCCCTGTCTCCTCCCAGGACGCCTGGCAGAGGACTTGGAGCCCGCTCCAAATCCTGGACCTCCTGCCCAATCCTAATGACATCTGCAAAGACCTTATTCCCCATAGGCGGAGTCCAGGGCTCCGGGGTCAGGGTGCAGGCTGCCTCCCGGGTCCACCACCAGCCCTCTGCAGAGGACAGACCACCTGGGACAGTGACGATGGTCACCATGGTGGAGCAAGGTTCCAGAACATTCCGCATGCTCCATGTCCTGTGCCCACACCTGCCTGTGTGTACCCCAAGCAGCTCTGACGCCAGGGCTCCCTCCCTCCCTCAGTACGCCATCACAGCCATCAGCGAGGGCCGGTCTCTTTCCACCGCATCCTGGCCGGAGGGCAAGAACCACAGGAGCCTCTAGGACGCTGAGTGGGCGCTTCCCCTCTCACCAGCTCACAGCGCTGGCGGTCCAAGCAGGCCGCTCCCCCGGGCATGGCCTCAGGGGAGGAGAAGAGGTGGACGCGGCTCTGTCCCAGCCCCAAGAAACCCCCGGTCAGGGCCCACACCTGCAGCCCATGACCTCCCAGAGCCAGGCAGGACCATAAGTGACAGGTGACCATCGGGTGACAGGTGATCCGTCAGGTGACAGGTGATCTGTTGGGTGACAGGTGACCCATCAGGTGACAGGTTATCCCATCACGTGAGAGGTGAGCCATCAGGTGTCAGGTGAGCCATCATGTGAGAGGTGACCCTTCAGGTGACAGATGACCCTTCAGGTGACAGGTGATCCCATCACATGAGAAGTGACCCTTCAGGTGACATGTAACCCATTAGTAGCAGGTGACCCTTGAGGAGACAGGCGGCCCTAGGGTGGGGGTACCTGGGCGTCACCTCGCTGTCTCACTCTGGTCTGGGGCTGCCGCCGCCCACGCTCAGGCTCTTTCTGTCCTTTGCTGCATCCCACCACTCTGGAAGGAGGGCTTGCAGGGTCCACCTGGCAGCGCCTGGCTGGGCACTGGTCCCGGGCACCCCACTGCTGCCAGTCGGGGTGCTCACTCACGAGGCAGCACAGGCCGGCGAGGCGGGCGGGAGAGGCGTCTGCCCAGGTCCAGGCCAGGCCCTGTGCTCAGCACCAAACCCCGAGTTGTCGCCTGGCTCCACCCCTGCCAGCCTCACCTCTTCCTCCTGCCACCCAACGCCTCCCCTCTCACAAATTCACTCTGACCCACACGCCCCACCAGGCTGAGGCCATTCTTGCCTGGACAGACTGCCCCCTCCACCCCAGACCACACTGAGAAAGCCCGGTTCCTCCACCCCGGGTGCCCCCACTCTGGATCCCACCGACTTCACTGTCTGAGTCCCAGTGTCCCTCCCGGGATGTGGCCCACTGGGCCTGACAAGAGTGGGCCGGGGTGGTTGATCCAGCCTCACGAGAAGTGCCTCTTGTGCCTTCTGCAGGGAGGGGTGGCGACACATACATCTGTGTCCCCAACAGTGCCCACTGTGTACTGCACACACAATCAGTATGTACGAGATGGACGGGTGGATGAACAGACGAACAGATTGATGCATGGGTGGGGCGGGCGGATGGATGGATGGATGGATGGATGGATGGATGGATGATGTAGGGATAATGGAGAGATGGAAGGATGGAGGGATGAATAAGTGGATGATGGAGGGAGGGAGGGAGGGATGGGTGATGGATGGTGGGGATAGATGGGTGGATGATGGAGGGAGGGACAAATGAGTGGGTGGGTGGCTGGTAGGGGGGATGGGTGGGTGGGTGGGTGGATGAAGGATGGAGGGATGTCGATGTGGAAGGGTGGGTAGATGGATGGATGGGGGTTAGAGGGATGGAGGGATGGATAGGCAGTGGGATAACAATTAAACTAACCATGAAGCACTGTTCACACGTGCCCACAGGCGTCTGGAGAGCTGCAGCCAAGAGGAAGCAGTGGTCTGCGTCTCTCATGACGGACTCAGGAGGGCACAGAGGCTGGGCGCCCGCAGAGTGTGGGATGTACAACGCATGACTTTTAGTGTTCGCAGAGTTGGGCAACCACCACCACAGTCAATTTAGAACATTTTTGTCACTGCAGAAAGAAGCGGGTCTCCCAGCTTGTAAGCTGTGAATTTGAGATGTGGCGCCGGAACCGGCGCCTCGGCTTCCTGCCCCTCGCTCTTCCCCGGCTGCCTGGGGCTGCACACATAGGCCTGCTGTCCACACTGGCTGATCGCTGTCCAGGCAGGGCTCAGACCCGCTCTTGGTCCTGAGCTGAAGTCCTGCTCACTGCCCAGTCCCAGCCCCGGCTGCACCCCACGTGGGCAGCAGCAGCGGGGCGACATTCACCCCGTGCACGTCAACAGCCATGGGCCCCCTGCAGCCCCCACACTGCCGTGTCTAATCACAGAGTCATATGAGCAGTCCGTCCAGTCGACTGAGAACAGGGCACAGTCAACCACCAGCCAAGCTCCGGCCTCCGCAAGCCACGCCGCCTGGGTGGCAGGGCCATGCAATTCACACTACCAGTGTCCCCAAATGAACCAGTGGACCCTTGTGAGTGCAGCAAGCCCTGGCGGACAGAGGGCAGCCATTGTTGGTCATGGGAAGCCGGTACTGCAGGCCTGTGGTGACCTGGGAAACTGAGCTCTTCCCGGAGGGTCGAACATCCCTGGGCCTTGACCACTCTTCATCACTCAGAGTCCTCGCAGTTACCAGTGTCATCGTCCCGTTGGGCAGAGCCTTGGAGGGGCTTGATGGCCCTCAACTGTGGAGAGCACGTGGCCACCAGGCCAGCTGCCCCTTCCGAGGGCCTCCCTGGTGGACGATGGAGACAGAGGCAGGGGCTTCTCCACATGAGGCCAACAGGCCACAGAGTACAGCGGACACTCTCCCGGGCAGTTGTGAGCCGAGGAGCTGGTGGGGGCCGCGGGCTCTGTGGCCCTGCAGTCACAGCCCTGCTGCGTTCCTGTGAACGGCCGCCTTGGCCTGGAGAAAGCCGTGGGCCCGGCCTTCGGTCCCTCAGCCGTGATTAAAGCAGGGAGACACCCAGAGATAGCGCTCATTCCCAGCTGCGCAGCACAGCTGAGCGCCATGGCCCACGGGGCACCAGGCCCCGTGACCGGGCTGTGGCATGGGAGGCAAGGTCTGGCCATTTCAGGGAGGTGGTGGGCAGGACAGGGTTCGAATGGAATGAGGCAGCATCGAGTGGCCAGCCAAGGGTCAGCGTGTCCAGGGCTGTGGGCACCTGTGTGCCTGACAGCCGGGGCCTCTTGTCCCAGCTACCGCGGGGGCCCCTCGCCAGCCTGTCTCTGAACAAGGTCCAGAGAGGCAGGGAGACTGGCAAGAAGGGTCCCTGCCTGGGTGGCTGAGGCCCAGCCCCGTGACCACCCAGACACCCTGACACACAAACTCTGTTAGCAGCTTGGGACGCTCTGCCAGACACCCAAGGCCAGCGTGCCTGCGAAGCCAGAGGAGGACCTCCTGGGGAGTCCACTGTCTCTTTCATATAGAGATATATATGCATATATACATACAAATATGTTTGTATACATATCTGTATACTTGTATATTTATCTATCATCTATCTATTACATCTATCTATCCATCAATATATTCTATCAATATTCTATCTATCCATCCTCTATCTATCCATCAATATATTCTATCTATCTATCCTCGATCTCGGGCCTTTACTCACTGATCAGAGGCTGAGACTTTCCAAAGCTCTGATTTGCAGGGTGCAGTTATCAATTTGTAAATCCATTTTCTGAACCTGGCATACCTGGCTAGGTCACGGGAGGAGGGGGCACCAGTGCTCGGACCCAGCGGAGCCAGGATGGCACAGAGGCTCCGCTGTGAGGCTTCTGGATGGAGACCTGGCCGCAGCTCCCTGGGGGAAGCCAGTCCCCAGGGCACAGGGCAGGAGAAGGCTGCTCAGCTGAAGACCAAACTTCTGGGACAAAAATCGACATGGCCTTCATGGGGGTGAGACCCCCGTGTGTCCAGGAACTTCAGGCCCTGAGGACAGCCCTGGCGAGACCCTGAGGGACTGTGATGAGTGTCCGGGTCCTGAGAAGTCAGAGGCCAGACCCCACCTTCCTCCCCTGGGACCCACTCCGCCACCTGCCTGGGGTGTCAGCGCACCTGGTCAGAGGTGATGGCAAGTGTGAGGCAGGACCCAGGCGTGGAGGCCACGCTCGCAGGGCAGGGCGTGGGAGGGACAGGTGAGACAGCCGCAGGCAGATCTGGAACAGCTGCTGTGCCACCCCACACACACCCAGGAGCAGGGTTTCGTTACTCACCTGCGTGGGGCGCCCCTGCAGGCTGGGAGGGCACCTGCACCCTGGCTCCACCGGTAGCTGAGAGGGAATGGTGGAAAGAGGCCCAAGGCTTCTCTGGACACAGGCAGGACCTAAGAGGATCTTCCCCACATCCTCCCAGAGACCCGGCTCTGCACAAGGCCCCACAGCTCACAGTGGACAAAGCCACGAGACGAGCCACCCGCCTCCGCAAACCAAAGTGGGCAGGGCAGCAAGGGCCTGTGGGAGGACCTAATTGGGGTGGCCAGCTGGCTTCGAGGCCTCGGGGGCTTCCCACCAGCCTGTCCCCAGGAGGGGTGAGGACAGGTGGAGGACAGGCAGGCCTTGGGCGCCTTCTGGGCGGCCCCAGCTCCCAGGGAGCCTGCACTGGCTCCTCTGTAGGGACAGAGGCAAAGACAGGCCATGGGGTTGTATGAGGTGCCACCAGGCCCCTCCCCGTGTGGCCAAACCACAAGCCTCATGAGCACTGGAGGAGCTGGCGTGGTGGTGAACGTCTGTGATCCCAACACTTGGGAGGCTGAGACAGGAGGGTCCCAGGTTCAAAGCCAACCTCATCAACTTGGTGAGACCCTCAGCAACTTAGTGAGGCCTTGTTTCAAAATAAAAAATAAAAAGGGCTGGGGTGTAGCTTAGTGGTAATATACCCCTGGGTTCCATCCCCAGTACCTCAAAAAAAGTTTAATAAAGCACTGGAAGCAGCCCACCCTGAGCCCCAGCCAGGTGCTTCTAGAAGCCCATGTGCTCCCCCACCAGCAGAGCTGCTCACGGGTTCGTTGGGGAAATAAGAAAACAGCCAGGCCAGAAGCCAAAGGGCAAGGTCGCCCAGCATCTCGGGGCCTCAGGCCCCGCGGTCCAGGCCCACGCCCACAGGAGCCAGGGCCTGAGCAGCCCCGCAGAGCTGGGTGCAGCCCCGTAGACCCATGTCTCCTTCTCGGGATGGGAGATTCCTTGTGGCTGGCACCACCCAGTGGCACTGCACGATGGCTGAGAAGTCAGAGAAATGGCAATCTTTATGCCATAAAACCAAATTCCATTTGTCCACTAAGAATAGATGCTACTGACCAAGCGAGACCCACAAAGGACGGGGATCCTGGCCAGGTTCAGGGGTGAGGCGGCGGCCGCAGGGGAGGCCAAGATGGGCGGCCTGCTCGACCCCGTGTAGAGCCGCTCGCGGCCCTGTGCCTGGGAGCAGAGGGCAGCCTGGACCCACGGAGAGCGGGCACTAAGCGGAAGGCCTTCTTTCTCAGGCGCTGGTGCCCCGGGCTGGAGGCGGAGGGCGGGCAGCACCAGGAAAGGTTCTGGGCCTGAGCCTGGGTTGAGCCAGCAGTCAGGCACCAGGGGTGACCAGCGGTGTACCCAAGGAACTCCACAGACTTCCCAGGACACTCCCTGACCCCCAGGCAGCAGGCCAGCCCCACCAGCCACCGGGGGGCCAGGAACAGAAAAACAGCACAGAAGACGCAGGACACTTCCCAAAGAGAAGTCAGACACTCGCTGGCCCTTCCTGCCGTCCACCTGGACACAGGGCCGTGTACAGCCTGCCCCTGCCAACCCTAGCCCCTGCTCCCAAGTGCTCAGCCACCCGTGTCCTCCTGCATACGCACCCCCAGCGGCGCCCCTCGGCCTGCATTCTGCAGAAGAGGAGGGCACCGGCCTCCACTGCGCCCTCAGGGCTGCCGGGGAGCCCGGGTGGGAGGGCTCGGCTCTTCCCTGCGGTCCTGGTGGACACAGCCCAGCTCAGAGCTTCCCCTGCTCACAGCTCTGCCATTATGGCAAAGGGTCTCCACTGGGGCGTTGACGGTTGGCCCAGGAGGGTGTCCTAAGGCCCCCACAAGGCACTGAGGGCAGGGTGGGGTGCAGCCCACAGCCTCAGGACCACCCCTCTGCAGGGACCCTGGGGGAGTTGGCAGTCCACGTGGGGCCCCAGGCCTTCTGCACACTCGCAGAGCCCACGTGACCACCTGGCTGGCTCCCCTCCTCCCCAGGCTGCCAGGCGACCGGGTTGCTGAGTGCCGCCCTCAACTCTGGGTGGAGTGGTCACGAGGACGCTCACACGGGATGTCCACCCAGTGGCATCTGTGGACAGAATTGGACGACAAGGAGTAAGCTTTCTCTGAGGGTGGCATGGGCCCAGGACGGAGGGCTGCAGGGCACCCGGGATGGACAGGCCCCAGGCAAGCCCCAGGACTCGGGGAGGGGTGCAGGACTGAACTGGAATCCAAGTGGGCTGAGTCGAAGGGCTCCTTCAAATGATCTGCAGAATAAAGCCTTATTTTGGCAAAGGCAAGAATAAAAACTCACGCAGACGTGGCCTTCAATGCCATGGGTGTGTCCTGGGACGCTGGGCCCTGTGGAGTGGGCCTGTCGTTTCCTGGTTTCTGATCTGTGTATAGCCACAAGACACCACGGCAAGCGGCTGGGAGGGGACCTGCAGGCCCTGGCTCAACTGTTCCTGCCCTCCCTCGGCTCTGGAAGCATTTCAGGATGCCGAAAGTGGTTGCAGGCCTTAACACCCTGACAAAGGTGAGTGCCAGGTGGGACGCAGTTGTCACCTGTGGTCCTGACCCCCAGGACCCGTGAAACAGGAGCCGGGCTTCCTCCCTCCCCCACTATCCACCCCACCCAGTGCCTGAAAGGTCACAAAAAAGGCAGGGGGCAAGGCACGTCCATACAGTGGGCCAAGCACCAGGGAGTGGGGCCAGCACCCTGCTCCACCCCCAGCATGACCGGCCTGCATGCCTGTCCCCTCTCTGAGCAGCACTTACCCACCCCGCGGGCCTGCATGGCATGCAGCAGGCTCTCAGCACTCAAGGGCTCCCTTCCCTCCTGAGGCCCTGAGCTGACCCCAGCTCTGGTGCATGGCTTGGCAGGTCTGTGACACCCCGCCCCGGGGGCCTCCTGGGGCCTGGCCGTGGGCCTGAGGGAAGGGCTGCAGCTGTGGGGCCAGCGAGACCTGCCCACCTCCGTGATCAGTGAACAGCAACCGGGATCTGAGCAACTGAGGCTGCATCTCCCAAAAACCCCAAGACCAAGCCACGCGGAGCAGCGGCGCACTGCCCGCCCCGCCCCCATCACCAGAAGCGCGGGCCAGAAAGGACGGCCCTTCCATGCCCAGCCTGTAAAGGAACCTTGAACAGCAACCACTTCATCTTCCATGGTTGAAAACACTGAAGAATTGCTTTTGATTTTTAATTAATAATAACAGTGCAACTCATTGATACTATGAATGAGCACAGGAGAGCTGGACTCGGTGCTTACATTTTATTTACGTAGGTAGCATTGAAATACATTATGCCTCAAGAGTCACATTTTCCACAAAAAGCATTAAATGCCAATCTGCTCTCTGCCCAACCGCCCACACCACCTCCCACCAACACCAAACGCACACAGCAAATTCCTCTGCAGCCTCACTGTCCGCCACGGGCGACGCCCGCATCACAATGTGCCCAGTGTCGACTCTGCTGGCATTTTTAAACCCAACAATGCTTTTGACAATGCCCTCACTTCCGAGGACGAAGGCAAAACAGCGTGGACAACAGAGCCTCGTGTCAAAAGGCAAGGAACGCACGTCTCCTGGAGGAGCCCGCAGGCCCACGGGCGCTCAACACAACGGCAGGTAAGAAGCAGAACACCATGCAAGTGAACGGGCGCGGGAAGCCGGGCAGAGCCGCGCTACAGCAAGACGTGTTGTTCAAAAGGGGCCAATTCTGCAAACTGAAATATTTAGTTCAAGCTTCTGGCTCAACAGCTGATTAGTGTGTGTGTGTGTGTGTGTGTGTGTGTGTGTGTGTGTGTAAAGAACAGCTTAGTGCGTGTGTATGTGTGTGAGTATGTAAAGAATGAGCCTGGTTTTTCCCCAGCATGACCCTACACTATGAAAGCTAGAGCTGATAGCGCTGAGCAATACCTTTCTACTAAAAAAGAGCAACTATGGATCCAAGAAAAAAGAGAGATTTAGCATAAACTCAACAATATTGAGGTCGAATGCAGACTAGCTAGAGGATTAAAACTACAATAAATATAAGGAATGATTTTACATCGAGTGACTAGGGACGGCCTACTACACGTGGCTGGATTCGAAAAGGACCCTGGCGGCCACGGGCCACGTTACACCATACTTGATTGAGTTCTAGTTTCAAACACCGTAGCACCCCGGGAAGGAGAGCCAGCTCATGAGCATAGCAGTACCCGTCTGGACCGCACTGTATTCTACGGGGTGAATTTGGGGAAGCGCAAGGGCCTTCAGAACCCAGAGGAAGCACTAGAGGGCGTGGTGCTGGGGAAAAGCAAGAGTAGAGTTGAGGCTATGTCCCAAATAGCTAACAGGCCGCGGTGATGGTCACCTCCGTCTCCGGTACCCCCGGTCCTACCGATCCGTGAGCACGTCGTGATCCTGCTAAGCGAGGTGGCCCTGGGCCGGCACCCTCCGAGGGTGCCGCTACCTAGCGCGTGCACGGCCGCCCGCGAGCGAGGCTGTGCGCGTCTGCGGGCCGTCCAGCCTAGTGGTTCCCTTTGGTCGACTTCTTCTTCTTCGACTCCTCTCTCTGCTTCTGCTTCTTCCTCTTGCCACCTTCTTTGAGCCCTGAGGAGACACGGCTTGTGAAACACTGCACACCAGCATCACTTCCCCACGAGAGGCAAGCGGGCTGCTGGTTGCCTCCCCACCTTACAAGAAAAACGACAAAACTAACCACCCGTCTCATCACGTCTAAACCTCAACGCAATCACAAACTGCTGCTCTGAACTGCACATTCAGAGCCTTTCATGCTGCGCAGTGGCACCGCCACGAGGGACCCGGCGGGAAGTGAGCAAGCTCACGGCCCAGCATCTGCGGCCGGCACCGCCTCCACTCACCCAGCAGCCATGCTCCGCGGCTGGGGGGCCAGCGCTGCAGGGCAGGCTCCGCCTCGGTCCTCAGACCCCGCCACGTCCTCTAGCCTGGCCTACGCGAGCCACTACCAGCCCTGGAATGGGCCTGCAGGGCCAGGTCTGACACCGCACCCCCTAAGCCAGGCTCATTCTCATGGGCTCTGCGGTGCTCCTGTTTCCTACTTGGGGACATAGCCTCCGATTTTCCCAGTGCTGTATGCTCAAAGTCCACACTGCAGACCGACTTATCCAGCCAAAGCCAAAAGATAAAGACGCTCACATCCCGGACATTCTGTCCAAAGAGCCAGGAACTGAGAATTCCACCTTCAGCTCTGCACAAAGTATCTCTCGTCCAGGCCACAGCAGTGTGAGTGTGGAGCGGGCCTGGGGTGGGATATGGACCATGCAGGAGACCTCAGAACCCCAGTCCCCTCCAAACGCATGACACACCAACTACTGCTTAGAGCGCAGCTCAGAAACGCGTGAGTATGTGTGTTAGTTTCATTAGGAAGACAAACGGCGAGCTGTGGTGGCTGGGAGCAAGGTCAAGGCAGCTGAGACTCGTGAGCGCCATGCTGCGCTCTGCAAGCAGGGACGCGCTCCACAGCGTCACGGGCAGGTGGCTTTCCTCCAACAAAACTAGAGGGCGGTTCCCTCTTGTCATTCAGGACTTTTTCAGGGTGAGTCATTTTAATTTTCCTTTTTAATGGTCACATGTCATTGAGGGCCACACAGTATGTGTGGCACCCACAAATGCAAAACATTGTGAGTCCATTTCTAAGGTCTCACTTCATGGTTTGCTGGTTCCACCAAGTGCCTCCGCCCTCTGCAACAAAAGCAGAGCAGGTTTGAAAGGCGGTTAGCACGCCACAGTCGCAGCACAGCCAACAAGAGGGCAAATGTCAGCAAGTCAAACTGCGCCTCGTCCCCGTCACCTGCGCAGCCGGAAGGGAGCTCAAGCTACCGCCAATCTAGCTGAAAGTGCAATCCTACCCCAAACTCCTAGGCACCTGGCACCCCTTCCTTGAGTTGCATCCTGGGAACTCCAACATGTGTGGTAATCCTGCTTTAGGGAGCACACCTCCAGTGAGACTCGTTTCTAATCTAGGCGACTCACGTCCAAGAAGAGCAGGATGTGGCTACACACCTCGCAGCCTTAGCGAGAGAGTGAGCTCGTGCGTCCCACTCTGGTCGGCAGGGGTCGAGCGGCTCAAGTGCAGAGCGGGGTCCCTCGAACTTCAGCAGTGCAGTTCCTTACTATGTGTTTCTTTTAAAAATCTGTCCCAAGCTTGCAATTCCAGCAATAAGACAACTGTGGGACCTTTGGAGGACAAGCTAGAGCACAGGGACGCCTAGCCAGTCCCCTCAGTTTCCTGTGAGGGGCCGGTGCTACAGGGGAGCGTCCCGACCCGAGTCTCGGGGGACGCAGCCTTGCCCCAACTACTCCTGACCCCCACGCGCCCAGACTGCAAGCCGGCCGTTAGTCACGAAGGGTCTGCAGAAGCAAACCATCTGGCTGGGAGACAGCGAACCCGAAGGTCAGGGTTTTCCTGCCCTGGAGGGCAACAACCCACTTCCTATCTAAGGTAGCATTTCATCCCAGGTTCGTCTTTCCACTCTGTGGAGACCTTCTGATCTTACATGGAAGCAGCTTCCCCACCTCTGGGTGGAAGGTAAGTGAAGGGCCTGCCGCACGCTGGTCTGCAGGGAACCCTGGCTCTGGTACTCTGCCCAAAAACAGCAGAGAAAGCACGGGCGCGGGCATCCAGAGCCTCCGGGCTGGCCCCGAGGGAGCAGGGAAGCCTGGCGACAGCCACGGCGAGGGGGCACAAGTGCAGGCTGCCACTGCCACTCTGCGCAGGGATTTCTGCTGGGATTCACAAGTCCACTCGGTTACCACTCAAAAAGCATCGCGAAGGGACCCGGTGGCCCACACTGACAACACAGGGAAGAATGACTTTGCTGCTTCTGCTAACTTGACTGTCCCCAAATTCCTCAGCAGTGCACCTCCATCTTTCCCTTGGGATCTGCAACAGCAGGTGCCCACAGTGGAGTGGGCCTGGCTATGACACGAGGGCCGGGCCCCCAGGCAGTGCCCGCCTGCAACCTGCTCGTTGCAGCACCCAGCAGGCCAGTGTGCGGTGTCCTTCCAACTGCTGGTGTGGGGTTTGCTGGGGAGCGGGACTCTACAGCCCTGTGGAGCCCGCAGCACTTCACTGCCCTTCAGAAAGGCACGGGCCACTCAGGACCAGGAGCTTCCACAAGCCTGCTCAGTGACAGCGAGTCTTCCTGATGCACACCACCCTGCAGCCTGCCTGTCTGTCCTTCAGTGACACAGGGGAAGGCTAGGTGCCCAAACTCTCCATCAGCTTTCCCGGGCGGCCGCCAAGTGGGGCCGCATGCGGTGCGGCTGCCCGAGACCCAGCAGCATGCGCTGGAGGTGGCTCCTGCAGGCTGCCGCCTCCCCCATCTCCGCGGAGCCCTGGCAGAATCAGCTGTGTCTGAGGAGGAATGTGGAGGGAGCAGGGCTGAAGGGACCCACTTTTCAAGAGAAAGCAGGGCAGCGGGTCCTCATCCTCATGCTTCCTGCTCAGGGCACCTGGTGACCAGCGCACCAACGTCACCTACCCCACAACCTTAACTGCAGTGGCCGCCCAGCTCCGCACAGCCAACACCAGGGACACAAGCACTCCACAGCGAGCCAGTGCAGGCACGCCGCCACTGGGTTTCAGGCTCTGCCCGAGTCAACCCTCTAGGTGCACCCACCCACCACCCAGACCCTCAGAGGGAACTCAGACCCACAGGCTCTGCGAGAGGAGGGAAGAGGGCAGAGCGGGCTCTGGAGCACAGGCTGGGCCAGGGGTGCCCAGAGGCGGGCGGGCCTCCGCGTTCCCCTCTGAGGACCTGGCTGGACTCTGGGTTTGTCTGGAAGGTGGGGGGGTACGGGTGGGTGTGGCCTTGGGCCGGCAGTGCAAGCAGCAGATCTCAACCTCTAAGTCTGAGGTTGCAAAAAGGAGCGTTTAGGTACTGAAGCTGCGCCTGGCGATTCCTGACCCAGGCAACGTACATCAGACACGTCACAGGACACTGGGACCCTGTTTTAATTGTGAGGAAGCTTTGAGTGGCCGCACTGGGCCTCAGTGGAGCAGCTCTGGAGGTGAGCTCGGGGCGCAGGCACCTCCTCCGCCTCTGCACTGAGGGCCTGGCGCCAGCCCCAGCTCCCTGCAGCCGCTCAGGTCAGCACGCAGCAGCACAGCCGTGACTTCCGTCCTCGCTGTCCTGAGCGTGGGGGAGGATCGCTTTGGGGCTGCTTCTTACCAGCCCCCCTCTGCGCACCTGCTGAGCTCATGGGGGTGTCCCAGCTGCCGGGGACCCGCTTGTCCTGTTCCTCGTCGTCCTCCCAGACAGACTGCGGCGCAGGCCTGGCCACCGGGATGGGCCGGGACGGCTTCAGTGGGCGGGCGCTGGTGAGCTGGGGTGTGATGGGCTGGGACTGGGCGGGCAGGGCAGGCTGGCCTCTGCGCAGGCGCTCTTCTGCAAGGGCGTCCTCGTCAGCCACACCTGAAAGCACACCAGGGAGAGGGCCGTGAGCGGCTGGAGCGCCCCGGGACAGAGGGCTTCTCAGCACCGTCCTTGGTGGGCCATCTCCGGACCCAAGGGGGTTCTGGAACAAGAGGAGGAAGAAGACCCCAATCCCTCCAAGCGAAAACAGCGTCAATGTCAAACCTGTCTCTGCTACTGAAGTAGCGGCTCCAAACCCCACCCCATGATATTCCCCAGGGCACAGCCCTACACAAGATGGTTGTCAAAGTCACCCCACAGAACCACCCACAGGAGAAGCAGCAGACCCAGCCTGCAGCTTGGTTCTCTGGCAGCTCTGTGGAGCCTCGTGGCCAGAGACTTCGCTCTGCACCCCAATGGAGCAAGAGGCCTGAAGGGTG
Organism: Glis glis; assembly: GCA_004027185.1. Taxonomy (NCBI): domain Eukaryota; kingdom Metazoa; phylum Chordata; class Mammalia; order Rodentia; family Gliridae; genus Glis; species Glis glis. Next base: position 49,627 of record PVJS01005225.1, read on the forward strand.
CTCCCGCAGAGCCACGGGCACCCACCTGGCCAGCCATCCTGCAGGCAGCGCAAGTGTGTGCCCCGGCCGCTCCCGGGAGCCCAGCTCCCCACAGCCCAGGCCGCGCCCTGCGCTTAGCCCTTCCCACACCCAGCACCAGCTCCTCAGAGCCGCCAAGCTGTCACCACCAATCTCTCGAAAAACAGAAAACAGCTTTGCACACTGGATACTGGGAATAAAATAAGAAAGGAGTAATTGCTGAAGGATTTCAAATGACTCTGGGAGTTCTTGATTAGTGGTCACTTCACCGATATGTAAAACACACACCAAACTAAAGACGCAGGTGGTGGAAGGAATTCCGTGTCCCCCTGAACACTGCTCTTTGGGGGAAGGAAATGCCTGCTTACCTCCTAGGAGCAGCAGTCCTCACACGCCATCCAGACCACGCCACCACAGCCCGAACCCCGGCAAGAGATCAGGAAGGGCTGCATCCCCTTTGGGGGTAAACTGAGGCAGTAGTCACCCCTCCCATGTGCTGGCTCCCATTTCATCCCTGCTTTCCCAACTATGAAGGGGAGTTACTTACCACTGAAACATGTTAAGAAGTAAGTGTAAGTCAAGGGGTTTTGACAACTGTCCTCGCCAGGCACCATGCTGGAGCCAGTACTCAGGAGAAAGCTGGGACGTTTCCAACCACCCTTGTGGAGAACCAAGAACCAGCCCCAACTCCCCAGTGAGTCCCATCAAGGCACCTGCCCTCAGAGGTCCTGATCAAGGGTCGACTAAGAAGAGACAAAACCCAAGCGCAGGTAGCCCTGAGAGGCCCTGTCCAGGCGACCCAGCACCTGGCGACTGTCGGTCCGTCCCTCGGGGTTCCAGCCCACTGACCCCCGAAGCCCAGGGCTCTGAGCGCCAGGTCTCAACAGAGTGCTCAGCTGCGGGCTGCCGTCTGGCACACTCGATTAGTTCATCTTCCATAACAATCCCATTTCCCGCCTACAATTTTTTTTCTTGGTACTAGGAATTGAACCCAGAGACATTCTATCTCCAAGATACACCTCCAGTCCTTTTTATTTTTGATTCTGAAACAGGGTCTCAATAAGTGGCTGAGGCTGGACCTGAACCTGTGATCCTCCTGCCTCAGCCTCCCAAGTACTGGCATTACAGGCATGTGCCACCACACCTGACCCACCTACAATAATTTTGAAGCCATGTAACCAAATACCCCAAAGGCTAGCTGGGAGGCAGTGACGGGCAGTCATGTGCTGCCACTTAGTGTTTTCACTGTCACCCCGCGCACACACTACTCACACGGTCCTCGTGTCCCATCCCGTCCCGTCCTGACAGAGGCCCCAAGCACCCGACGAAGCAGGCACGTCCTCGGTGTCCGACCCCGCACCAGGCAGGCTCTGCACGTGGACACAGACGCTGCGGCTCACCTGTAGACGAGCAAGCCTGGCGTGCCTGAGACACCTGGCCTGGGATCCAGCGCTTGCTGAGGGAAGGAAGCTCACCCAGGGCAGCCACGCGTCCAGGCACCACCACAGGCATCACAGAGCGGCACCTCCGAGTGCCCTGTGGGCAGGAGGCCCAGGGAGCAGCAGGGTCCTGGAGAAGGGCCTGGGGCAGCCAGGAGCCAGCACCACCCACAGGGGCCTGTGCCATGAACACCCAGCATGAGTTTCAGCAAGTAGAACACAGTCCCCGACTGTTCAGAGCCCCATGGGCGCGGGGAAGCAGGGCTGAGAAATCTGTGCTCCGTGGACACGCTCTCCACAATCTGGCTTTGAAATGAATGGAGCAGGAGGGCAACAGTGTGTGCACACCCTGGCACCCCGCAGCTCACGAACACCCTGCAGTGGGTCGCAGCCTGCCACTACAGCACACCCAGCAGGCAGGCAGCCCGACACCCAGGAGACACTGACCCAGAAGCCCAGGAGCACACTCGAAACACCCAGAGTTGCAGGTGTGTGATCCCCAGGGGCCTCCAGTTCACCTCCCACCGAGGGCAGGCCCAGCGCCAAGCCCAGGAACGGGGCGCTCCTGCACATTCTGCTTTGGGGTACCACTCCCCAACAACCTGGCCATTCCTGACTCCACACGCCTCACACGCGATGGCTGCAGGCACCACCCACGCCCGGGGCGGATCCCCACGCTTCAACAAGCTCACCCCCCAGAGCCCTCTCGGCCACTGGTGTGCAGTGGCCCTGGCTTCCAGGCTGGGGCGCCACCAGCAGGCACGCTCCCAGTCTCCTGGACCTCAGCGCAGCTGGCCAAGCCACCCAGCTCTGAAGCCACTCTGCGCTGGGAGGTCAGGTGTGGACGGACTGGCTCCTGCCACCAGTCCTCCCCACTTCAGCTTCCTGCTTGCCCCGTGCCCGGGATTACGGAAAGTACTATAAGAGCTTCTTGATAACGTTTACAAAGTGAACCCATCACTAAAGCAAAAACACAGAGCAAAGGGGAACACGCGGCATTTGATGTGGGCTTTATCTCCCTGGCCTGATCTTCTGAGGGTGCAGGGAAGCGCGCTCACACCACTGCAGCCTGGGCCCCACTCCCACCAGGAGTCATGACTGACCCAAGAGGCCGCTCACTCGGAGCTGGGCAGTGCTGCAGCCACCTGCTGTTTCTCTCCCGCCACTACATCTCGACAGCCGACAGCCCCCCACCCCCGTCCCTCTGAGCCCTCCCTGCCCCTCCCCAGGGTCCAGCCGAGCACCTTCAGGCCTTGCCTCCCTGGCTGCTGCGTCTGGGTCAGCCCCCGCTCTGCTTCAGTCTCTGTGCCCCCTGGAGCCCAGGGCAGGACTTGCTTGTCCATGCGGCCAGAGCCTGAGGACAGGGCCTCTGTGCCCCTTGCCCCGGGGTGCAGAGCACACCTTTTATTTTTTTGACGGTACCGGGGATTGAACCCAGGGGCATTCTACCTCCAAGCTACACCCCCAGCCCTATTTTTTATTCTTTATTTTCCAACAGGGTACTCCGTCACACCTACTATGTGCAGTCCCTGCTTGGGGATGACAGGCCGTCAATGGTTGAGCAGCTGTGACAGAGACCCCTGTAGCTTATCGTCCAGGTCTGACATAAGGGACCAACCGCTGGTTTGAGTAAGCACGGTGTGCTGCCTGCTCTGCAGGCACCCAGATGTCCTGAGGGCAGGCCCGGCCGGAACAGACGCAGCAGGAACGTGGCCTGGGATGTCTCTCGCCTGCCTCTGGCCCGTGCCTTCCCCACAGTAGAAGCAACAGGGGCTGCTGACACCTGAGGTCACCTGCAAAGCCAGGAAAGCGGGCTCCCACCTGCCACTGAGGACTTCAGCACCCTATCTGCACATGTGCGGCAGCGTAGACAGCCCGGAGCACCCCGGCTCTCACACACCCACTAGTAGAGCCCCAGCAGCCGGGCAGGGCTCACGGGACACCGCTTCTCACACACCTTGCTAGCGACATAGGCGCCCTGCCAATCCATGTGGCACCACCTCTGGTCTTCATCCTCTTGGCTCCCCTGTGTGTTCTGTGGGATCTGTAGGCCTGGCTAGGTCTGACCGTGGCCCAAGGAGCCTGCTCCCCGTGCGACAAGCAAAATCAATCCCACAATCCCAAGGATGCATCTCGTGGTGGGGAGGGGCTCACGGCCACACGTGGGAACAGGTAACTGGACAGTTCATGCTTACAAAGTAACCTGACACCACCACTCTCAACACCTGCTCCCCCTGCTGAGAAAGAGCTCTCCTTCGCCCTCTGAGAAGCTGGAGGCCAGCGAGGGCCATCCTCACTGGGGGTGAGCTCAGAGGTAGAATGCCCCTGGTTTCAATCCCCAGTATTGCAAAAAAAAAATAATAATAAATAGAAAAAGAATAAAAAATAGGGCTGAGCCGGGTGTGGTGGCACATGCTTGTAATCCCAATACTTGGGCAGCTGAGACAGGAGGATCTGGGTTCGAAGACAGCCTCAGCTACTTAGTGAGGCCCTCCGTAACCTAGTGAGACCCTGTTTCAAAATAAAGAATAAAAAAATAGGACTGGGGATATAGCTCGGAGGTAGAACGCCCCTGGGTTCAATCCCCAGTGCCACAAAAAAAAAAAGATGCTGCTTGCCCTTCAACAGCCCCATCCCAAAAACTCCCTCTCCTGGAACCTCAGAGCCCCTGTGCCTGCGGAGAGGTGGGGCTGGCGCGGCCACCATGGGAGAGGCCCTGCCAGTCGCTGTACAAAACGGCCTGTGTCCTCTGGCAGTGCGCTGGTAGGCTTCCTCCTGGAATTAAGAGCACATCAGGCACCACTGCCTCTGCATTTTGGTTTTGTTTGTTTTTGCAGTACTGATGACTGAACCCAGGACCTTGCATGGGTTAGGCAAGTGCTCTACCACTGAGCTACATCCCCAATCCCTCCTAAATTTCTATTCTGAAGCTGGGCATAGTGGCACGTGCCTGTAATCTCAGTACTTGGGAGGCTGAGGTCAGCCTCAGCAACTTAGCAAAGACCCTTTTTCAAAATAAAAGGTCTGAGGGTGTAGCTCAGAGGCCCGATGCCCCTGGGTTTAATTCCCAACACCAAAATAAAAAGTTTATTCTGAGACGGGTTCTGGCTAAGTTGCCCAGGCTAACCTTGGACTTGCGATCTTCCTGCCTTCTGAGTGGCTGGGATCATAGGGGCGCACTGCTGTCCCCGGCTCCCCCTCCTCAGTTACACCAAGTCAGCATCAGCAGTAAAGCGAGAGAGTGCAGGGGCAGCCTCAGTGCACAGGGCAGCTCTCCAGGGCTGGGAGCTGCAGGTGTGACCTGGAGCAAGTCGGGGTTTCTCCTTATCTTTAAAGGAGAATGGAACCTTGCGAACAAGACTGAATGCGACACAGTGCAGCACAGCAGCCCGAATGAGTCCGAAAGAGTCACGCCCATGAAAGGGAGAGAGGGAGTACCATCGCACCAGGCAGGGGGTGCACGAGGTCCCCAGGGCTTGCCTTCAGGGGTGAGGAAGCTGTGGTTAGGGCCAGCCAGGATGCAGATCTGGTTTTGGGGTTTGTTTTTGGCCCTGGGGATTGAACTCGGGAACGTTCTACCTTTGAGCTACACCTCTGCCCCCCTCTTTTCTTTTTTTTTTTTTTTTTTACGGTACTGGGGATTGCACCCAGGAGCATTCTACCTCTGAGCTACATCCCCAGCCCTATATTTTATTCTTTTTTTGTGTGTGTGGTACCGGGGAAGGAACCCAGGGGTGTTCTACCTCCGAGCTACACCCCCGGCCCTATTTTTTATACTTTATTTTGAAACCGGGTCTCACGAAGTTGCGGAGGGCCTAAGTAGCTGAGGCTGGCCGCGAACCCGGATCCTCTGGTCTCCGCCTCCCAAGTACTAGGATTACAAGCGTGCGCCACCATGCCCGGCTTATTCTTTATTTTGAAACAGGGTCTCACTAAGTTGTGGAAGGCCTCACTAAGTAGCTGAGGCTGGCCTTGAACCTGTGATCCTCCTGTCTCAGCCTCCCAAGTACTGGGATTACAAGGGTGCGCCACCACGCTCAGCTCCCCTCCTTTTTTTTAAACAGGGTCTTGCGCAATTGCTGAGGCTGGCCGCGCAAACCTCAGCCTCCTGATTGCTGGGGTCACAGGTGTGCACCGCAGTGCTTGGCTCCCAGGGACGGGGCGGCTGAGCCGGTACCTCAGCTTAAAGACTGCCGTCAGAGCTGCACCAACAGACCAACTACACTCTGCTTTGGTTCCTTGCTGGGTCTAAACTGCACAGAAATATAATCCACACAGTTTAAGAGATCTAGCTATTACAAGAGGAAACAAACAAGCCTCCACATACTAAGAAGGAATCCAAGTAACAAAAGTCACACTGACAGGGAAAGGTTATTCGCAATGAGGGCTCTGCGCTGTCCAGGGAGCCGACCCGACAGCGCACGCCAACATGCTGTGTGGACTGACCCCTGGAACCCGAGGAAGGACTCGGTCCTGTACCACCAAACAGCAGCCTCACCTCAACCACAAAACAAGCAAGAGGTTATCCAACCTTCCCAGCTCCCTGAAAGTCCCACATCACAGGGCATCCACCTGCCTCCTGCACCTGCAGGGAAGAAAGTTGGTCCCAGGCGCCTCCAAGGGCCCAGAGTGACCACCCCTCTTCTAGAAAGATCCTGGTGCCCAGACACCATGCTTCCCCACTTTCCTGTCCAGCTGAGCGAGACGGGCCTGGGCCGCTCACTGTCTCTGGGACTCCACCACCACCATACAGCAGGAGAACACACCCCAGGGTGTTGGTCAAGTCAGGCAGGCCTAGTCTTAAGACTAGTAAGTCTTAAGACCAGTAAGCAACGTTTTTAAATGGCTCCAGAGGAAATGTACACCCTGCTGATTCAACTCAGGATCAAACTGAACCTCTTTATTAGAAGCTCCTGGCAGTCGACCTGAGGACCTCTCTCTCTCAAATGATGCTGAGGGTGGAAACGCCTTCAAAGTCTTAGAGGCCTGGCCACCAGGAGGCACGTGGCAGGGAGGCCAGGCAGCACCGAGCCACAGGTCACACAGTGCTCCAAGCCATCACTGTGAGCGCGTCCAGAAGACGATGAGGGAACGTGTGTGTCCATCCCACCCCAGTCACAGCAGGCGCCACAGACTTGCTTTCCCTTCACATCACTGCACAGAGAAGCTGACAACAGGCAAATCTGACAATTAAAATACTGTTAGTAACCAACATAGCTAATGTTTAAGCCTTACAAGTCTTTGGGGAAATACAAAAACGCTGCATTTTTTTAACTGATCAGAGGGGCTTTAAAAGCCCAAGTCTAACAAACGCACTGTTCCCCCGGCACAGCACTTCCCGCCAGGAACTACCTGAGGATCAGGGGGAGCACAGGAGGGGAGGCTCCCTCAGGGCAGGGATCTCACTCAGGAGGGGACCCGGCTGTCCACCAAGGCTGCGCGCGGGGACCTCGGGACGAGCCATCGCAGAGCTCAAGCATGCAGAATCTCATGAAGAACCACACCAACAACTCAGACACTCATCCTCACGGAATCAACTCAACTCCTCACCCAAATACATAGGTTCCAATCTTTGCTGGACCCCTAATCCTCCAAGTTAACATCAAAGTCTCAGTCCACCGCAACGAACATCGTTCTGAGCGCTGATCCTCTTTTGCGTCGTGTCCTCTCCCAAACCATCCCTGGGATGCACTATTACTTCTTTCCTCTTTGGAAATTTACCACCAATTGTTCAGTTTTGTTATTTGTACTCTAAAGGCCATACACATTAGTTGCGGGGGGTGGGGGGAAATTGACTGCTAAATCTACAACACACAGATAAATGACTATTTCCTATTATTTCTGCCAGCGCTCTTCCTGCTTATGAATTAACTTTTTTATGTGGGTGGGGAGTAGGAGGAGAGCTCTGGAATCGAACTCAGGGCCTCGTCCATGCTAAGTGAAGCCCTAACACTGAACTACACCCCAGCCGAAGTAACCATTAAACCTTGTAAAGTGACTGAAATGTAGGTTGGGTACAAGAGACGCAAGCTTCCTTTCCACCTGGGAAATTGAGCAATATCTGCCTTGATCAGCAGTTAAATGAAATTCAAAACCACATACAAAGCTGGGTGTGGTGGCGCACGCTTGTAATCCCAGTGCTTGGGAGGCTGAGACAGGAGGATCACAGGTTCATAGCCAGCCTCAGCTACTTAGTGAGACCCTCTGCAACTTAGTGAGACCCTGTTTCAAAATAAAGAATAAAAAATAGGGCTGGGGGTGTAGCTCAGAGGTAGAATGCCCTGTGTTCAATCCCTAGTTACACACACACACACACACACACACACACACACACACACACACACGACTTGCTGCCGCCGTCCGGGCCAAGACAGGCCAGGAGCTCATGTGGAAGCTATTGGAGGAATGCGCAGCAGCCGTCACATGTGTGCGGCCACCAGCCAGATGCTCCTCTCTCAGTACAGGAATCCACGGCCCGTGACATGCCAATGAAAGCCGACCCCACCAACAAAGTCAGAATCACCCTTCCCAAGGGCCGCACCGTCCGTTGGGGGAGGGCAGGCCCCACTCTTCCTCGAGTCAACAGCACTGCTGACATTACACAAACCTCCAAAAACTGCCTGCTGGCACACTGCAAGACCCAGTCATTCAAGCACTTGGTGTCGAGTATGTGCCAAGCGCTGGGGACACCAAAGACCTGCCCTTGTGAAACTCAAGGGTGAACAGATTCAAACGAGGGTATGACGATGAGCTGAGTGCCACCTGCTTGGCTAGACACACAGACAGAGGGGGACCAATGGCCAGAGGACAAAGGTGAAGACTTGCATGAGGAGAGGTAAAGAGCAGGGTGCAGGGGACAGGGTGGGGAGCCCAGAGGCACGGGCACTGCTCAGCGTGACACCAGGTGCAGGCCTCCCGGGAAACAGTACAGAGGCCTGGGACACAGCCTGGCAGAGGAACCAAACCCGGCAGCCCTGCCACACGTCCAACTACACAAGGGACACAGATGGTAGCGGGGAGGCCGACACCGTCACTGCCCTGTCTGGAACGTAGTGGGGAGAAGGATGGCTGTCTCCAAGTGCTTCTCAACTCGAGCCTCGAGCCCCTCTGCTCGTGGGTTTGCTGTGCCCGACACTCTGCCTTTGCTTCAGGAGAAACACAGATGCCCCGACCCGAAGGCACCAGCACAGCCCAGAGCCTCGGGGTGCACCCCCACCGGGCCAGGCGGCCCCAAGCCTTCCTGCACAGGGCCCACACAGCCTACCCGGGCTGACCAGGGCACCCCACGAGATGTGGGGTGGGCACACCGGCAGTTACTCGAGGCAGAGACACATTTTCATTCCTCTTGTTTCTGGCTGCTACTGCACAAGCCAGAGTTGTGGTTTCTGTTGAAGTAACTCCACAAAGCGAAGCAGGCTGCTCTGAGCTGGGGCATGAGGGCTGCACTGCCTGCTGGCCAGGTCTAAGCACACGCAGTGCACTCAAGAGGGGCGCAGGCGGCGTGCACAGTGAAGACATGAGCTCGAGGGGCTGGGCAGGCACTCAGTGCGGAGTGCTGGCCTGGCCACTGTGGGGGCCCTGGCTGCACCCCAGACCTCACCAGGGGACATCGTAAAGCAGAAAGGACAGCCTAACTGCTGGGGGTCACACGTTCATGAGCTCAGACTTCTCATTTCACGTAAGTGGCTCAACTTTCTTCTCTGCACCCTTGGACTCGCCATTCCGCCAGCCTCCACCGCAAGGTCGGCAGCGCCCGTCACGAGAAGACCCCGCTCCTGCACGCACTCACAGACAGCCAGCGCCACTCGCCTGGGAGCGTGCTGTAAGAAAAGCCACGCCAGACATGGTGGCGGCGCCTGGAAGGCTGAGAGGAGGATCACAGACTGGCGGCCAGCTCAAACTTAGGGCTGGGGTGTAGCTCTGAGGAAGAAAGGCCCTGGTTCAATGCCCAGTCCCTCCACCACACGAAAAAAGAAAAACCAAAGGCAAAACCAGATGACACGCTGAGTCAAACACCAAAGGAAAGCATGGGTATATGCAGAAGCTTGTCGCCATACACCACACTGACGCAGAGACTGACCCCCAGCCGCCCCAGGAAAAAAATGAAGAAGCCTGGCGCAGCAGCACACACCTACAATCCCAGGACTTGGGAAACTAAGACATGCGGATCGCAGGTTCCAGGCCAGATGAGCAAATCTGCGCGCTCCTCAGCCACAGAGCAAGACCCTGTTTGAATTTGGGGGGGGGGGGGTAACTGGGGATTGGACCCAGGGACATTCTATCTCTAAGCTATATTCTCAGAATTTTTTATTTATCATTTTGAAACAAGACCTTACTAAATTTGCTGAGGTTGTCTTCAAACCTGCAATCCTGTTGTAGCATCCCAAATACTGGGATTACAGGCGTTTGCCACCAAGCCTGGTCTGGTCCCCGATCTCTGATGGTTCTCCTCACTGCGTTTTTACCTCACAATGCTGCAAAAGCAATACTGGTATAGTAGAAACCAGACGTGGAACTTTGGATCTGGATCTTTTCCACCTAGTGACACACAGCCTAATCCTCTCAAGCCCAGAGAACACCCGTCAGTAACTACAAAATGCGACTTGACAGGCAAGATGAAACTAATCCAAGGAAGACAAAGACCAAGGCAACCTCCCAAGCCTCAGCCTCCTAAGACCCTCTCAACTCCAACGCCGAACTAGAGAGCGTGACACTGCTGGGTGGGGTTTTCTTTCTTAAAGGAAGACAAAAGATGTAAAACTGAACTAGTACTTCAAAAAGTCCCATAAAGCTGGGCATGGTAGCACATGCCTCCACTACTAGGGAGGCTGAGATGGGAGGATCGCAGGTTTGAAGCTAGTCTCAGCAACTCAGTAAGACCCTAGAAGCCGGGCAAGGTGGTGCACGTTTGTAATCCCAGTACTTGGAAGGCTGAGACCGGAGGATCCGGGTTCGCGGACAGCCTCAACTAGTTAGTGAGACCCTCCGCAACTTAGTGAGACCAGGTTTCAAAATAAAGAATAAAAAAAATAGGACTGGGGTGTAGCTCAAAGGTAGAATGCCTCTGGGTTCAATCCCAGTACCGCAAAAAGAAAAAAAAAAGACCCTCGAGCAACCTAGTGAGACCCTATTTCAAAAAAGGGGGAGACTAGGTTGTAGCTAAGGGGTAGAATGCCCTGAGTTCAATCCCTAGTACTGTAAAAAGCAAAATAAAATAGGACTGGGGGTGTAGCTAAGAAGTATAACACCCCAGGGGTTTGATCCCCAGTATAAAAAAGTTCCATAAAGTCAGTGGATTAATTCCAGCAAGTATTTCTAATAAATTATACAACAAGCGATTTTTTCATCCTAAACACATCAATCTCTTAGAAACTAAGAGGATAAATAACCACATAACAAAATCCTAAAATGAGCAAACTGAGGAACAAAATAAAAACCCCTTTGTGGCACTAAGGCACGGCAGAGTACAGGAGTGCTCAACCACTGTGCTACAGCCCCAAGCTAGGGATATGCCTGCCTCAGCCTCCTGATAAGCTGGGAGGTGCTGCTGGGCCCAGCTAAAACTGCTTGTTATTGATACTCATGACTAGATAAGAAAAATGAGAAAGGGGATGTGGGAACACTTGTAGAATATTCTAGTGCAGGGCGTGGCGGCACACGCCTGTAATCTCAGTATTTCAGAGGCAGAGAGAGAAAGCTCACAGGTTCAAGGACAGCCTCAGCAAGTACTGAGACTCTCAGCAACCTAGCAAGACCCTGTTTCAAAATAAAAATAAGCTGGGCGTGGTGGCGCACACTTGTAATCCCAGTACTTTGTGAGGCGCGGCCAGCCTCAGTTCTGGCGCGCTCTGTCTCACGCGCGCGCGCTCTCTCTCTCTCTCTCTCTCTCTCTCTCTCTCTCTAAGCTCTAAGGTAGAATGCCTCTGGGTTCCATCCCCAACATCGCACCAAAGGAAAAAAAAAACAGTGCGAGAAGATCCTAGCAATCCATGATTCAAGCAGGCTGATCTGTCAGGTAACCACTGTAGTTGAAGGAAGATGAACCCGGGCACAGAAACAAACCCTAGAAAAAGAAAGAATGTAAGAATACGAAGAGATGTTGCGCTGAGCACACTCACTGATGCCGCTGGCAGGAAGTCAGGGAGAAAGCCAGGTGTTCCCCAACACATACAAACTGATGGAAAAACACAAAGGGAAGTCTCCTGAAGAGACGGCACAAAGCCACAGGCCCCACACCAGAAACCCCGTCCCTAAGTCATCAAGACTGTGGGAGCCGGGCGTGGTGGCGCACGCTTGTAATCCCAGTACTTGGGAGGCTGAGACCGGAGGATCCAGGTTCACGGCCAGCCTCAGCTACTTAATGAGGTCCTCTGCAACTTAATGAGACTCTGTTTCAAAATAAAGAATAAAAAATAAACAGGGCTGGGGGTGTAGCCCAGAGGTAGAATGCCCCTGGGTTCAATCCCCAGTACCGCAAAAAAAAAAAAAAAAAGATGTGGGAATGGAAGAAGAAACCCCATTGAAACAGCGGCCCGGGACTCACGCGCTGTGACGTCCCCGCCACAGGGAGGCAGGTGTGCGCAGGCGAAAGTACAAACAAGATCCTCAACCCCAGGGACAAAGGACCACGAAGGCTAAGCTGCTGACAGACTCCTGGACCCCACCAGCACCTGGGAGAAGACCTCAACTTCCGGGACCCCATTTACCAGACTGCTCCTACAACAGCTACATAGGAGCTTCGACTCCAGGACATGCTCAACTCGTCCAGGTCATAAAACACAAGAGTTAACTCCATCACAGGTCAGTAACATTTTCCTGCACGAAAGCAGGAAAGCAAACAAGCAGTGTCAGACCTTTCAACGCCCAGTTACACTTCTTACACTGAGACTGCAAACCCCCCAGCTGGTTGTACCCTTTCCATCGGTGATTCCTGAGATGGCAGGAGTTCCTGCAGTGGTACAGCTCGAGGCCCAGGCTTCCATCCACAGGACTGGAAAAACAGCCGGGCGTGGTGGCGCACACTTGTCATCCCAGTGCTTGGGAGGCTGAGACAGGAGGACCGCAGGTACACAGCCAGCCTCGGCTACTTAGTGAGGCTCTCCGCAACTTAGACCCTGGCTCAAAATAAAGAATACAAAATAGGGTTGGGGGTGTAGCTTGGAGGTAGAATGCCCCTGGGTTCAATCCCTGGTACCACCAAAAAATAAATAGAGAGAGAGACGAAAACGAAGGAAGAAGGAAGGGAGGGAGGGAGGAAGGAAGGAGATAGATAGATAGATAGATAGATAGATGATGGATGGATAGATAGATAGATAGATAGATAGGGCTGGGGGTATTACTCAGAGGTAGAATGCCCCTGGGTTCAATCCCCAGTACCAGATAAGAAAAGAAAAACAACAAAACTGGCCCATTAGACTGCAAGTGTCCAAAAGTGACAGAATTTGACCGACCTGTTGGGCTCAGGAAATGGTCAGGGAAGAAGAGTTTAGTAAATGTGGGGCAGTGTACTTGTTAGAGAGGGAGAGGGCTTCCACCATATATAACAACCCAATGCAGGAGGACTGACCATCTTAGAAAGGCCTTGAGAGAGCTACAGAATCTCATGCCTATACTCAAAAAAAGGGGTACGGCTGGGTCATATAACCCAACTCCCTCTTGACCACACAGCTTGACCTGACAGCTAAGTGGACTGCCTGGACTTCATTTTGTGTTTGAAAACCTCTAGAAGCAGCTCGCAAACGCCTTGCCCTTGCTACTGAACACCTGTGTCCGTGGCTAAACTCACTGGCACTGAGAAGCAAAGCAGAGGTGATAAAAACCAAGTACAGCTAGGAGCAGCAGCTAAGAATGTAATCCCAGCGACTAGGGAGGCACAGGCAGGAGGAACGTAGGTTTGAGGCCAGCCGTGGCATCTTAGTGAGACCCTGGCAGGAAAAGGGGGAGGCAGTCATGCGCACCTGGAATCCTAATAGTTGGGAGGCTGAGATAGGAGGATTGCAGGTTCAAGGCTGCTGGCTTCAGTACCTTAGCAAGATCATGTTTCAAAATAAAAAATAAATTTAAAAAAGGGCTAGGAGTGCAGCTCGAAGGTAGAATGACCCTGGGTTCAATCTCCAGTACTAAAGCAGGGCGGGGGGAGGGGGATGTATGGCTCAGTAGTAGAATGCTCGCCAAGCATGCTCGAGGCCCTAAATTTAATCCCCATTACAGCAAAAAAGAATACACGGATATGGTGGGTAAATGGCTGCAATGACAGTCCTTTCACAAATAGCACTCCTCAAACTTTACCGTCCCAGAAGGAACCCGTGCTTCAACAGAAAGGGAGCACAGGCTGAGAGAGGACTCCTGCCATTTGCCCTTGAAGAACTCTCTAGACGACAAATCAGGGTTGATGCCACTGTCCATCTTTTATATTCTATGCTCTGCTACTGAGCCCCCACATTCAAACCTGTAACCCTGTGAATCTTAGGCTTCTATTTTGTTAAGAAACATGGGGAGTCATTCATCACTGACTGAATCAAGCCAACCGGGGGAGATGAGAGGGAAAAGGAGAACAGGACAGAGATGAGATGAGAAAAATGCAGCAGACAGACGTTCCCTCTCGAGCAAGGCCCTGCCTCAGGCGGCCACCGGGTGCAGGCCAACAAAGCTAGCTCCTGACGTGGGGTGCGGCGTCTCTGGGTGGAGTGGGCAGAACCTGGCACCCCCCGAGGCGAGCACTTCCTGTTGTCAAAGGCAATCGACACTAGAGACCTTTCGAGCACAGAAAGCAGCGGGACCGTGACATGCACCAACATCTGTCGTAGAAGAAAGGCTCTTCCTCTAAGTCACTCTGAGGATACTACCACTGCACAAAACAACTTCCTAACTTCGCAAAGCTGCTTTCACACACTCTGGACTCAATGCTCTGAGGATGGCAGTGTTCAAAAATCAAAGACCAGATTTGACAGCAACAAATACGTTGAATTTCTCATTAGTAACAAAGCCATCTGTCCTGCCAGCGTTTGCAAAAGTAGGCTTTCTGCTGCTAACATTCTAAAGTGTGTGCACGAGGCTGCGTACCTACCTCCATCCAGGTGTGGAGAGCTGCAAGCTGGGTCACGCCCACACACACCAGGCGCTTGCTTCCACGGGTCCTCGTCACCTTTGCTACGCGTGTGCTTTTAAAGCTCCTATGAGGTTGCTTAAAATGCCTTTTGCTTATTTTCAGTGACAACACAATGAGTTCCTTAAAGACTCTTTGGTACCATGAGAAATTTCCATGGGCTTCCCACCTGGACCAGCAGTCAGGGAAGAACCACTTCCGCTCGTTTCTAAAACAATGGGGGTGTTTAAGTGCAATTCAAATCCATTTTAATATGCTGTAACAACCAGCTGAATTCTGGTTAACAATGATGAACACGAAAGGTTTTACAAACTGAGAAATAAAAGAAACACCTTTATTTTTGCTGACTCCTTAATCATTCCATGACTTTACCATGCATAGTCCTCAAGTGACCTTACATCAAATATCTTCTAAAAAACTACCTTATAGTTAAAATCTGTATGACTGTTTCTTCCATCCCCCATAGAAATGTTATCATACTAAAAGGTCCGGTTTGTTCCTAAGTCATTCCTTACAGACAGGTAAACCTTCATATACTCTCCAAACACACTCAAGACGTCTACATGTAACTTTCGTTCAGCATCCACGTCCACCTTCGTAATGACACGAAGCGCTAGTGAGGTGACACTAAAAACCCAGGCACAAAATCACACGCAGACACAAAGAAGCTGCAGATCCCACTCAGGAAAAAATGCACCAAACATTCACATTTATTTTCTTTTTTTTTTTAAAGCAAATGACAAAGACCCAATTTACCAGCTTTCAGAACCTAAACTTAACATTACATATTTAAACAATTGTCAAAAAACTTTACTAGGTTGCCAGCATTCATGCACAACTAGAAAACATCCTTAAATTTATATTAAACCAGAAATGTATTACCATTAATGCATTAATATCTTTCATTACTAAATACTGAGAAAACTGAAGTGATTTCTACAGAAGACTCGTCCTGGCAAAGTCAGCTTCACAGCAGGCTGA
Organism: Glis glis; assembly: GCA_004027185.1. Classification (NCBI taxonomy): domain Eukaryota; kingdom Metazoa; phylum Chordata; class Mammalia; order Rodentia; family Gliridae; genus Glis; species Glis glis. Next base: position 65,170 of record PVJS01005225.1, read on the forward strand.
CACTACGTGGCTCACATTTCAAACACAATGGAAGCAGATCCATGCTGGTGT
>PVJS01005226.1:0-65098 GCA_004027185.1 Glis glis
GGGGGGGGGGTGCGGGAGGTCCCATCTGTTGGTAGGGAGGAGAGAAGTTGCAGAAAAGAAGGCTCCTTTCTTGGCCCTTCAGGCATCGCTGCAGTGTTCACGCTGCTTCTTAAATGTCTTCCATCACAATTGGGAAATGGTCAAGTCATCACACTGCTTTAACAAAATTGTTGAAAAGGCACTTCAACCAGGTCCTTGATAGGTTATTTCTCAACAATTTATACCTCCAAAGTGAGAGAAAATACAGTCCTCTAAAACATACACAGAAATTCAATCTTAACATCATGTGAATAAGATGCATAACTTACTTTACAAATATCATTGTAGCTTTTGTTTTATGTGTACACCAGTATCATTATTTCAAAGACTATTTTTTTTTGGTACCGGGGATTGAACCCAGGGGCATTCTATCTCCGCGCTACACCCCCAGCCCTATTTTTTTATACTTTATTTTGAAACTGGGTCTCACGAAGTTGCGGAGGGCCTCACTAGGTAGAGAGAGAGAGAGAGAGAGAGAGAGAGAGAGAGAGAGAGAGAGGCTGGCCGCAAACCGGGATCCTCTGGTCTCCGCCTCCCAAAGTACTGAGATTACAAGCGTGCGCCACCACGCCTGGCTCAAAGACTATTTCAAAGGGTTAGCACAAAGGAGTTTTTTTGGAGTGAGGGATCTGAATCATAAAAGAGGATACACAAATCTATGCATCTATTAAAATTCATAGAACCATATCCCAAAAGAAGAGTCAATTTCAGCCAAGCATGGTGGCACACAGCAGTAATCCTAGTACTTAGGAGACTGAGACAGGAGGATCACAGGTTTGAGCAACCTAGTGAGGCCCTTGGCAACCTAGTGAGATCCTGTTTCAAAATAAAAAATAAAAAAGGACTGGGAGTGTGGCTCAGAGGTAGAATGCCCCTGGGTATTATCCCCAGTACAAAAAAGAAAAAAAGTCAGTTTCAGTATATTCTAATTTAAAACAAAACATTTTACTGCCACACACATGTACAAAGTCCAACTTCCTTATGTGATCCAAGGTCACGCTTGCTCTGTAATTAGCACAAAGGCTAAGGTGACTGTTAAATACAGACTAGATTTACTTCAAAGGCCCAGTCTTGTTCTATTAAAATATTAATGCATTAACTAACACTGGTTAAACAACACTTGCTTGTGGAATCCCCAAAAAGTGACTTCTCTTGAGGAGCAAGTGTTTTCAGAATGTTGGAATGGACAAAATTCAGATCTGTGTTCTCATTCTGACTTGGCCTCTCCTGTTCCCTGACCCTCAGTGGTTCTCCTTTGCAAAGCAGGGCTGGCTCCTGTTTTCTCCTCAGAAGGGTTGGTGAGAGGATCTGTCTCTCAGGCGGGGTTCCAGGGAGAGAGTCTGTAAACAGTTTCCTGCAGTACAAGTCTGGGCATTACTAGGACCAGCTCTGCATGCTCTCAAGACCAGACACCAGAAGCAGGGTGGAGCTGGCATCTCTGCAACTTTGCTGAAAATGAGAAACAGAAAAGGAGAAGTTGGTCTTCTCTTAGTTCCCCAGGGTACTCTCTATGTTGCTGAGGCCAGCCTCCCACCTGTGATCCTCCTGTGTCAGCCTCCCAAGTATTGGGATTATAGGAGTGCACCACGTCCAGCCTCTCCAGGATCCTTTGAGTGTTAATGGTTTCAAAAGCTCTAAATAGCACACCACTCTCAATCCCTTCTATCTCAGGAAGAAGGATCCCAACAGAGATGGATATGTGGAGTGGGAGAGGTCTGCAGAGCAGAGATGGAAACTCCAGGTATAGGGCTGAAGTTCACAAGGCAGGCACTGGAATCCTCTGTTCATAGCAGGAACCACCCTGGCTGGTTGGTGGCCATGCTTCACTGGCGTCAAAGATGGTAACAGAATGCCTGTGGATCAGACATCAATGAGATGGCATGAATGAGAGTGGTAGCTTAATGTAAGGATTCCAAGGCCCTAATGACTTGTTTTTATTTCTTCAAATTTTGATAGAGACATAACTGCAGGAAAATATTTCTTGACTCTAGGAAAAGCATTAGTGCAATGGAAAATGGAAGTGGATTGCAGGCCTCAGAGAAGGTAAAGAATAATGAGAACAAGAGATAAAGAGATTAGGTTATTGACTAGGGGTTCTTAACCTTTATGCTGCCCTGGACATCTTTTGTAGTCTAGTAAAACCTTTGGATCTTTTCTCAAGATGATATCCTTAAATAAAATAAAATATATAGGATTACAAAGGAAACTTTATATCAAAACCTATAGACCTAGGTTAAGAACAGTGTCTTTGTGTAGCAACATTAGTCTTGCACTGTTAAATACATCTGATTTTCCAAGAGAAATTAAGAACTCAAATATTTCAAAAACATTTCCTGATTTTTAAGTGTCAACATAAATTTGATTTAAACACTGACCCAGTCTAATTAAGTACGGATCTGGGTTAGTTTTGGTTGCTGGTCCAATATTGAAAGATTCCAGGAGAGTCTTGGTAAACAAGGAAGCGTGTCAGTCCCATATGGTGTCAACAGACAAGACTGGGGACCATGTCATGTCTAAACCAGGGAAGACCTGAAACCTGGCTCTCTGTACAACAGAAGAAGATGAAAACATGGCAGAAGAGACTCATGTATCCTGTGTGCGTGGAACCAAGCTCCTAACAAGGCTAGCTGTTATTTCACTTCCTTTGGGATTTTAATTTTAGTATCCTACCTTCTACTATGATTTCCCATTTGCTAGATTCCCACTAAATTGATTTCACAACCCAATTCAAACCGAGTATCCCTAATCCAAAAATTTGAAATATGAACCTTTTTGAGCATTGACTTGATGTAACAAGCAGAAAATTCCACACCTGACCTCATGGGTAGCAGTCCAAATATGGGTGCATTAAAAATATTGTATAAAAATGATTTTTAGGCTGGGTGTTGTGGTGCACACCTGTAATTCCAGTACTTGGGAGGCTGAGACAGGAGGATCGCAGGTTCAAGGCCAGCCTCAGCAACTTAGCAAGACCCTCTTTAAAAAGGGCTAGGGGTATAGCTCACAGGTACAAAAAAAGAAAAAAAGGATATAGGTATATTGTGTAAAATGACTTTCAAAGGTGAATGTGAAACATCAATAAATTTTGTGTTTAGACTTGCATCCCATCCCCAAGATATTTCATTATGAATATGCAAATATTTCAAAATCTGAAAAAACCCAAAATCTGAGACGCTTGGTCCCATGCATTTTGGATAGGGGCTACTCAACCTGAAATTGATTTCACTGACCTGCTTTCTGATTAGGAACTATTTATATAAAAATATTTTTGTAAAAGCTGCCATGCTTCCTCTACTCTGGCAAAGGCCTTTATTCCCAGCGTCTCCACAAAATGCCCAGAGTTTAGAGAGTCTGAACCAGGGCCCTGCTTCATCCTCTAGTCTTGTGCAAAAAATAGGTGCAGAGGTTCTGACGTTAGACAGTTCACACCCCCTTCAGTTTTTAATTTATCCACTCGCTCATGTTTTTCATTCCTCCTGTCATTCACCAAGGAAATGTGTATTGAATATTCATCATGTGGCAGACACAGGTGTTATTTCTAGGGCTCCAGGTATAAGACAGATGACTATGATGTCACATATGAAGAACTGAGCAGGATGTGTACAGGGAGTTATGGAGTCACAGAGGAGTGGCACCTGGTGGCAGTGACCTTGAGAAAGTAGGAAGCGTGATGTGGGTGAGGTCCCCAGCTAGAGGACCTCTTGCTGGCACCCCAGCACCCTCCCAAATGGTGCTCAAGCAGGATGTGGTCCAGAGGCCAGAGGCCTGGATGGAGCATCTGTGGCGATGTGGGGAGATGAAGTCTTTGGGAGATAGTGGGGTGGGTGTGATGAGGTCATGGGGTTGTTGTGGGAGATTTGGAGGGCTCCAGCCCACTGCTGTTTTACCTCAAGTACAGAGCTAACATTCCCAAAGTGTGTCATGTTAATGGAGGATCTCTTATGGTGATGCTCCATAAGAGTTAGTGACTGCAAACAGCGAGGATCTAATCCTAAATATGAAATACAGCACTCCCAAGATCATTCTCCTGAAGAGCCTCTTCCCCCTCTGAAGACTCAAAATGAGGAGATGACAGAAAGCTAGAGTTGGGAAGAAGCAGAGTCACTATCGTCCCGTCGCTTCTGTGACTCTCAATGATCTCATGGCTGCCAGCAGGGAGCCAGGCCTGGAGCTGGTCTCCTGCCTTCCTCACCAGCCTGGTGCCTGACCAGGATGAGGGGACTGGAGCTTCTGGGGTGGGGTGGACAGACCTCCAGGGAGCCTCTCCTCTAGTTGTCTTTTGTTGCTTTTATGCAGGCCAGGGAGAGGCACCCACACACCCAGTTGCTCTTTTAGTGGAGGATGGCTTCTTGTTTAGAGGGTTTGGCCAAAATGAACAGGCCACTGAAGTTTTATGGAGTCTCATTTGTTCTAACTGCAAACCTTTGGGTTGGCGGGGGCTTTTCCAGGTCTGGGTGCCCGGTCTCCCAGGGCCTGGGTGGAGGGTCAGGGCGGCTGCTCAGGGTCAAACCCATTTAATGTGTTAGGACTCAGCCTAATTTCTTCCTTTGGTAGATGAAAACTCAGTGTTCTTAAAACTTTAATGTACATCATAAATTGCCCGAAAAACTTGTTAAAAATGCAAATCTCATGACATTCCAATTCTTAGGTCTTAGGAGGTGCCCCTGAGAATTTTAATATTCTTACTAGAAATGCTGATATAGGCATTCCTTCGAACACATGGAAATCAGAGCATCTAGGGATTGAGTAAAATAAAGACCTGAGCTCCTGGGGGGTTCTTTCTTCTGATTAAAACTTAGTTTAAGGACAGGAAAGTTTTCTTTTAACTAAATCTCTGAGACCACTTTGAATAGCTCTTTTCCCCCCAAAATACAGAAAATATACTCAAAATTATTAGTAGAGGACCACGATTGGGGTGTGAACTGCATGGGAAAGACAATTTTAGAAGCATTTAATTTAATGAGCAGATTCCAAACCCTGGAAAACCCAAACAAGGAAAGGTCTAAGTGGTAGTTTTCATAGTGGCCACAAGGTGGCAACCTTCTGCATCAATTTGAAGCGCTCTGCCAGTTACTATCGGATTAGCTGAGTTTCAACATTAAATAAGTCATTAGTTTTAAAAGTGCATTAATTTAAAAAGGATTTGAGGAGAGTTATTTAACAGGAGAGACTTCAAACTCTCATTTCAATCAAATACTGACATGCTCTAGATGGAGGAATTTAGTGAGATTTCCACATTTGATTCCAGAAAAAAGATAAAAATCAGTTTGAGAAAAGGCAAAATGAAAAATGCCACTCAAAGAGTCTTAAAAGCGGTCCAAAAAGTTTGCTTTTCGGAGAGCCAGCAGGTGCAATTCATTCATTAAAAAAACAAAGCAGCGGCATTTGGTAAAATTTCTTTTTTTATTTGGTGTGTAGTTAGGACCAGAAAACGAGGGGAGAGAAAGAGAGAGAGAGAGAGAGAGAGAGAGAGAGAGAGAGAGAGAGCTTTGGATAAACATAATAACACCAGAGAAATTATGGACCAAAATGGCAGCAGAGCTGTGGGTTGGCTGGTGTAGACCTGAGCCTTTCTTCCCCGCCAGTCCATGTGCTCCGTAGAGGGCACTCTAATTACCCTGGAGGCAGCCACAGGTGAGGGTAGGTAGGTGGGCCGAGGGCAGGGTGAGGGGAGACATGAGGGCGCACCACAGCCAACCTCAAGCGGTACAGCCTCATGTCTCTGGGAGGCCAGGAGTTTGGCAGGGTCGCTGGGGCCCGGCAGCCTCAAGGACAGAGCAGCCAGGCTGTGAGGGACAGCAAAGGCTTCAGACCAGCAGAGGATGCTGGGCACAGGATTGCTGGTCCCTGAGTGGGCGCTGGGCCATCTGTGTATGTATCTGTGCACATTTAGTGCCAAGAGCAACCCTGGCCAAAGCCGCACACTGAGGAAGTACCCTGACTTATTTGAATGCAGGAGCAACGTGCCTGCAGGGTCAGTAGAAGGGCAAGTGGAGGGGTACAAGTTGCCCTCTCATTTTCTAGGGGCTTATGGAATGTTAGTCTCATATCTCACCCTCTCGTTTCAGCTTCATCTGGAAGAAAAATCCCTGGAAGGCTAGAGGACATCATGGAAGGGGGCAGGAGGACCACAGGATGTGGAAGGCGGCATGGAAGGAGGACTGGCCTCCTGGCTGAGACCTTCCTCTCCATCATTCTTCGTCATTTATCCCTGTTCTCTTCATCAGGATGGGAATGGGTGGGAGGGAGAAGCTCCTGTCAAGAAGAATGACAGAGAGCTGAAGGGCCTTGTCTCCTACACGTTTGGAGAGTGTAGGAGCGATTCCTGAGATGTTTTCCTTCCTCCCTGTTCTTCCATCGTCACAGAGCAGCCTTTGGGGCTGCACGTTCCTGGGGCATTACTCCTCATACTGAGGCTGCCTTCTTTCTAGAAGTATGCCTTCAGCTTTCAAGGAGAAAGTAAGACAGCAGGAGGGCAGGGTGAGGGCCTCAGGTCCTGGCTGTTTTGAGGCACTTCTGTCCTTTGGTTGTTATCTGTTCAGTCCAGCTCTCTGTGGGGAAAAGGAGATGAGCACTTGGGCAGAGAGCATGGCTGAGGCTCCTTATCTGTGCCCCTGGGACTGTGCCCAGTGAGAACCTGCCTCTGCTGCAAGGCACTGGAAGAGATGCAGATACAGCAAGGAGCAGGAGACTCAATAGGTAGACCCTGGGCAAGACCATTTCCCACTGCCGCCTCCGTGAGACTGCCGGATGGTGTTTAATGGAGATTGCAGCAGGGCACATAAGACAAGCAGCTTATTTAATGACCCACTAAATTAAAGCCAAGCCCCACACTGAGTGTGATAAATGCTTTCTCCCTGGGGCCTGTCTCTCCTGACCTGGACTACTTGACTCGCACAGTCAACTCTTAGAGCCAGGAGTGGAGAAAGGTAGAAAAGGTGGGTTTTTGTTTTTTGGGTTTTTTTTTTTTTTTTTGGTACTGGGGATTCTACCTCCAAGCCACACCCCTAGTCCTATTTTATTTTTTTTGAAACAGAGTCTCACTAAGTTGCTGAGGCTGGCCTTGAACCTGCAATCTTCCTGTCTCAGTCTTCCAAAGTACTGGGATTAACAGCGTGCATTGCCGTGCCTGGCTATTTTTAATTTTTAATAGATCTACTATAATTATACATGATAGTGGAATTTATCATGATATATTCATACATGCACAAAACATTATTTGGTCAATTGAGAGGGCAGGTTTTAAGAAGCAACTCGTGTGTGTGTGTGTGTGTGTGTGTGTGTGTGTGTGTGTGTGTTACTAGGAATTGAACTCAGGGGCGTTCTATCTCCAAGCTACACCCTCAGCCCAATTTTTTTTTTTTGTTTTGAAACAGGGTTTTGCTAGGTTGCTTAGAGTCTTGCTACATTGCTGAGGCTGTCCTTGAATCTGAGATCCTCCTGTCTCAGCCTCTCAAGTCCTGGGATTACAGGTGTGTGCCACCATGCCCAGATCTTTGATGTTTTTGTTTGTTTGCTTGTTTTTACCTTGCACGGTAGACTTGCTGTTTGAAGGTGAGGTTTCTGGCCTGCAGTGAAGGGTTTGGTGCTCAGAGTGATTTTCTGAGGAGTGCAGTGGGCTTGCATGCTTGTGCCCACTCTCTCCCACGGTGGCCAGCGCAGCCCAAGGCAGGCGAGGACGGCTGCAGCTGGCCCAGAGCTCTCTGCAGTGCTCCCCTGCTCACCCTCCTCACTCCACGCAACTTGCTCTCTTGAAGGACAGTCCACTGGAAATGAATTCTGCCCTAAAGGAGACATCTTTGTAAGTCTGAAGGGTTCAATTGAAAAATAAGTAACAGAGACAATTTCTCTCCAAATATTTAGGGGTAGTAAATTAAATATTTAATTTAGACTAATAATAAACTAATTGCACTGTTCTCAGATCAAACTCAACTGAGTCTCTCATTCATAGATTCTTTAAAAAAACCAGAATGTTTTATTAAAAAGTAATGTTTCCTTTGAAGCAGATGCTTCGTTGACTGGTAGTCAACTTTCCAGAATCTTACATGTTTTAATATCACTTTAGAAGCTGGACATGGTGGCACACTCCTGTAATCCCAATACTTGGGAGGCTGAGACAGGAGGATCAGAGGTTCAAGGACAGTCTCACAGCAAGTAGTGAGACTCTCATCAACCTAGTGAGACCCTGTTTCAAAATAAAAATAAAATAGGGCTGAGGGTGTAGCTTGAAGGTAGAATGCCTCTGGGTTCAATCCCCAGTATCAATAAATAAATAAAGAAAGGAAAAAGAAAAAAGAAAGAAAGAAAAAGAAAACAGGTGTAAACTGGGTCCTACAAGGCAAGGTTTTTTCCCCCTCAAAGTTATTTCCCAAGGGAGGGATATATATGTATAAATGTGGATATTATTTAAGTCCTCATGACGTTTCTCATATTCTATATTCTAGGTCATTTCAAGTTCCTTTAAAAAACAGCAAAAATTCTACTTAGGGAAGATTCATTACCCTGAAATTATTCAATCACTGCTAGTTTTACATTTTTATAGAGAGCAGCTAATGGAAATGAGTTTTTTCTAAATGAGGTTTTTGAAGGAGGCAGATAAATTTGACACCGTAATTATTCCCAAGAGTAGTCCCTCAAAATTTCAAATTTGGATTTTGCAAACACTTAAAAAAGGAGAAAAGAAAGTAGTTGCATCGCCAACCTCTAGGACGAGTGGAAACCCCCATTGCTATGAAAGTTCATGGCATGGAAGAAAGTTTTCAGATCGGAGACTCTCATATATGTGATTTCCAAAGCACCGTGTGTCAAATACCTGAGGAGTGGAGATGTGCCCTGGACAACTTGGTGAATATCAAAAGTCAGCCATTGCGGGAAAGGAGATGGTGAAATTGGAAAATATATGTGGAGGATGACGAAATCATTCTAAAATATGAGAGTGGAACAATTCTAAATTAAACATTATTTTATGTAATACATGATTTTAAATATCAATACATGATTTTAAATATCAATACATGATATCAAATATCATTTTGATATTTTAAATATCAAAATGCAATTAATAAATTAAATATTATGATAGATGCCAGAATATTTTATCCACATCCTTAAAATTGTATATATTAAATTGGCAAAAAAAAACCCACCTTTCCCTTGGGTCTGAGTTACAGGAAATCACTTATATTTAATGTCACCTTATATCTAGGTGTCTTAGTTTATTTGTGCTGCTACAACATAATACCTGAGACTGGGTACTTTACTAAGAAGAGTTTATTTCCTATAGTTCTGAAGGCTGGGAAGTCCAAGATCAAGGCGTCCGCAGGTGTGGTCATCTGGTGAGAGTCTAATCTCTGTTTCCAAATATGCCTTGAATGCTGTGTCCTCCAGTGTCAGAAGCAGAAGGCAGGGCAAGGGGATGAGCTCCCTTATTCAAGCCCTTTACAAAGGGCACCTGTAGCTGGAGTCCTCATCACTCAACCCCCTCCAGAGGCCACACCTCCTCTGACTGTCGCATTGCACGTGAAGCTTCAACATGAACTTCGGTGGGGAAAAACATTCAAACTATAGGATCAGACATATACTGTGATCTCTGGTAGGTTTGGGTTCTATGTAGGGTTGTCGAGGCAGGTCCTTGGCATTAAAGCTGAGAGAATAAGGGATCCTTATGACTTCCTGTCCAATTACTTTCTTACAAAAATACTACTGGTGACACACACCTGGAATCCCAGTACTTCAGAGGCTGAGACAGGAGGATCATTGGTTGGAAGCCAGCCTCAGCAACTTAGTGAGGCTCTCAGCAACTTAGCGAGACCCTGTTTCCAAATAAAAAATAAAAATGGGGCTGGGGGTATACCTCAGAGGTAGAATGCCTCTGGGTTCAGTCCCTAGCACACCACACACACACACACACACCACATACCAGATATGCAGTAAGAGAATATGAATGTGGGATTCATAGATGAGAGGTAGGGCCTTTGCAACCAAAAGTGTCTCATGGCTACAATGAACATCCCGGGCAGTTCCTGTCCATTACATTTCTCCAAGAAGTCTTTAGCCAGAGACCCAAGCCTTAACCTACTTTAGCATTAAGGTGTCCTGAGAGACATTTATCAAAAGTGGGCCATTGCTGAGTGTGGTGCCACAAGCCTGTAATTCCAGTACTTGGAAAGCTGAGACAGGAGGATCGCAGGTTCGCGTGCCTCAGCAATTTAGTGAGACCCTGTTTCAAAGTAAAAAATAAAATAGGGGTTGGGGGTATAGGTCATAGGTAAAATGCTCCTGGGTTCAATCCCAAGTACAAAAAAAAAAAAAAAGTGAGCCACCGAGTTGACCTGGAGAGAAGGCTGTGTGGGTCTATTTTTTCTGACCTCCCCAGAGCTCCACCTCTGGTCAGGGTGAATAACAGATAACCTGCTCTGACCAGCTGCAACTTCAGGCATGTCCCTTCAACTTTCTAAATGAGTTAGGTGAGTTTCCTTCCAAAGCTGACTACCACTTTTATCTATGAAATTAAAAATAAAAGGACAACAAAATATTCAAATATAATAAATGGCAAAGAAAAGAAAAGCCTCAGAAGTAAAAGGAAACAAAAGATCAGTGTGGGCTGGAATGATTATGGAAATCTTAGGATTCTTAGGCGTTCATGACAAAAGGAAACTAGGCCTCCCTCCTCCATCAGTTGTAGGCTTTATTCTCATAGATATTGGGGTAGGAAGTAAACCGAGGGCAGGAGAGGAGACTTTGCTTACTTACGGTCATACAAGACTGGTCATGTCAGGCCCTCAAGAACCAAAGAGGAATCTGGCCTCTGGAGCCCTACACCCATGTCAGGCGCCTCTGGGTATGTGGAGGAGCTTCAGGCAAAGTAAATCATCTGTTCTTGGTGGGCTTCCTCTTAACTGCAAGGACTCCATTCTCTTAATTTGTCCCTTTATTTATTTTTTAATGTGCTTTTATTGGTGCATTATAGTCTCACATCACAATGTAAATTATGTTGACAGTGGCATACATGCACACAGCACTTGGTGGGCCCCCCACCTCCCCATTTCCCCCTTCCCAATACAGACTACTGAGATTGACGTTGGTATATTCACATATGTACACATAGTCGATGGTAGTAATTCCATTAATGAACTCAGTCTTCCCCTTCCCTTAGACCACCTCCCTGGCTCCACTAAGGTTTCTCCTCCATTATCTGGAGTCCCTCTTCTATTCCAATTACTCCCTAGCTTGCGCATATTAGAGAAAACATATGACCCTTCACTTTCTGTGATTGGCTGATCTCATTTAACAATGTTTTCCAGGTCCTTCCATTTTCTTGCAAATGACATAATTTTGTTCTTCTTTATTGCTGAGTAGAATTCCATTGTGTGTATATCCCATAATTTTGTAATCCATTCATCTGTTGATGGACATCTAGGTTGGTTCCATAATTTGGCTATTGTGAATTGTGCTGCTATGAACATGGCTAGGCATATATTTCTGTAGTTCTCTGGTTTCAACCCCTTTGGAAAGATACCCATGAGTGGTATGGCTGGATCATATGGTAGATCCATTCCCAGTTTTCTAAGGAATCTCCATACTGATCTCCATAGTGGCTGAACTAGTTTGCAATCCCACCAACAGTGTAGAAGAGTTCCTATTTCCCCACATCCTCGCTAACATTTATTGTTATTTGACTTCTTGATGATTGCCATTCTGATTGGGATTAGATGGAATGTCAGAGTAGTTTTGATTTGCATCTTCCTGATTGCTAATGATGTTGAACATTTTTTTCATGTATCTATTGGCCATTTGTATCTCTTCTTTTGTGAAGTGTCTATTCAATTCAGTTTCCCATTTCTTGATTGGCTTATTTGCTTTTTTAGTGTAAAGTCTTTTAAGTTCTTTGTATATTCTAGATATTAGTCCTCTGTCAGAGGGGTAGCTGGCAAAGATCTTCTCCCATTCCATAGGCTTTATCTTTAGACTCTTGATGGTTTCCTTTGATGTGCAGAAATTTTTTAGTTTAATGCCATCTCACTTATTAATTCTTGTTTTAATTTCCTGAGCTTTGGGGGTCTTGTTGAGGAAGTTTCTACCTGTGCCTATATGTTGGAATGTTGGACCTATACCCTCCCCTAGTAGCTTCACAGTCTCTGGTCTAACTTCCAGGTCTTTGAACCATCTCGAGTTAACGCTTGTGCATGGTGAGAGGTAAGGATTTAGTTCCATTTTTCTACAAATGGATAACCAGTTTTCCCAACACCATTTGTTGAAAAGGCTGTCTTTTCTCCAATATATGTGCCTGCCATCTTTGTCAAAAATCAATTGGCTATAAGTGTGTGGGTTTGTTTCTGTATCTTCTATTCTGTCCCATTGGTCTATGTGTCTGTTTTTATGCCAATACCATGCTGTTTTTATTACTTTAGCTCTGTAGTATAGTTTGAAGTTGGCAATTGTGATGCCTCCTGCATGGTTCTTATTGCTGAGAATTGCTTTGGCTATTCTGGGTCTTTTGTTCCTCCATATGAAATTTAGGGCTGATTTTTCTAGGTCTATGAAGAATGACATTGGTACTTTGATAGGGATTGCATTGACTCTCTAGATTACTTTTGGTAGAATGGCCATTTTGATAATATTTATTCTGCCTATCTAAGAGCAAGGGAGATCTTTCCATCTTCTAAGATCTCCTTCAATTTCTTTCTTTAGTGTTTTATAATTTTCATTGTAGAGGTCTTTTACCTCCTTGGTTAGGTGTATTCCTGGGTATTTTATTGGTTTTGAGATTATTGTAAATGGAATTGTTTTCTGGATTTCTTTCTCAGTGGATTCATTGTTGGCATATAGAAAAGCTACTGATATTTTTTAGGTTGATTTTGTATCCCGTTACTTTGCTGAATTTGTTAATCAGCTCTAGTAGTCTTTTCGTTGAGTTTTTGGGTCTTCTAGATATAGGATTATGTAATCTGCAAATAAAGATAATTTTAATTCTTCTTTTCCTGTTTGAATTCCTTTGATATCCTTCTCTTGTCTTATTGCTCTGGCAAGTCTCGAGGACTATATTGAAAAGGAGTGGTGATAGTGGGCATCCTTGTCTTATTCCTGATTTTAAAAGGAATTCCCTAATTTGTCCCTTTAAAGGAACCTCAGAGATTTTGAGGTGCTGGAGCAGGCTTGGAGATGGGTGAGCAGTGCTGAGTGGGGCTCCAGGGTTCTGGGAAGCCTCTAGGAGTGTTGTGGTGATCGGTGCAATCAGCTCTTTTCTAAGGAGGATCTGCAGAGGTGCTTGGTGTTGGTTTGGAGGCATATGGCTTTGACGCACTTCATTCTCCAACTTGCTCTAGTTATCTTTCTAGTTGGTAACACTTGAAACGGGAAAACCAGTTCCATGGACTTCTTTACAGAACTCAGTCAGAACATAGCTATACCACCAGAAAGCTGTGGGATAAAACTGAGAAAGTAGATTCCATGTCTGCCCAATCTGGAGGATTCCAATTTCTCCACATCTGGTTTCTTTAAAACTGAAGTCTGTTGGTTGGGTAAAATATGCTTTCTTGCTTTGAAAAGGATTTTCCTTTTGTTTTAAGTAAAAATGGTTGGAATCCAATCGTGATTGCGATGATCATAATTTTCACCCGAGCACCTCCCTGTGCACATCTTCACATGGTTCAATATTGCATCAGTTCCAGTCGGAACTTTTCACGAGAGATTTTGGAAAGCGGAAAGTGGTCAGGAGAGAGCTGCCAGGTCAGGAGAGAGCTGTGCAGGATCTGTAAACTATGATAAATGAACAAGCAAAAGTACTGAGACTCTCTGGTGTAGAGGAGAGAAAGCTAACTTAAACATTGAGAACTAGAAGCTGCCTGTAATGCAGAATTGGAACCAATTATTGCTGATTTGGGCTTAGCAGAAATAAGAACTTAATAAAATTTAGAGCTATTCAATATTGGAGTGGGCTGGGATGAGGTCATGGGGATCCTGTCACAGAGATGTTCATGGAGAGTCTGGGGGGGCATCTTTTGGGGAGGCTGCCTATGTGGCTCCTCCAAGGGCTAATTTGTCACAAAAGGCTCTGGATTTGGACTGGGGATACAAGTTGGTGCATGGCAAAGCCTTTGAAGGGCTTTATTCCAGAAGGAAAATGCCTAAGACAGGATCCTTTTGGTTTTGTTTAAAACAGCAATCCCTTGGTTGAGTAAAACACTGGCTTTCTAAGAAAGGATATAATAATAATATCAGCAACTGCTGAGAACAGTGGGTGGGCGGGCGGTAGCCTGTGAGGACGCTTCCTTAAGAGGTGGGGAGCTGGAGCAGGGTGGAGACTGAGCCTGGTAGGGAATGAGATCCCTCAGTTACAGTGGGGTGACGGGAAGCACCGTGAACAAAGGATGGGGCTAGCAAGGCGCTCATCTGACACATAGGAAGGAGGGTGTGTGAGGAGAGGGCTCAGGGAGATTAGAGATCACAGTAAAGGCCAGATGCTGGAAGTCCTCCAGTTCCAGGTTATTAGAGTAAATTCCCTACTAGATTTTGGGTTGCTAAATAGCCACTTTTTAAATATTTGACAGGCAGCACACATTTCTTCGTGTAGGAACTCAGAGAGGCCAATGTGAGAGTGGGGAACAAGTCAAGCCATGACATTTTCCTGACCTCGTTCACCACTGCAGGCTCTAGCCCTAACAGGCTTTTAAGGAAAATAGTACGTTCTTCTTGGTATTTGCCAGTTTCAGCCAACCCAAGCCCTGAGCCCTCAAAGCTCACTGTGTAATTACCCCAGGAGGCCAGAGGTCACTTAGAACAGTAAGCATGGGCAGCACCCAGCTATTAGACCTCATTTCAGAGCTCTCCTTGAATTCTGGCCTGAAGCATTTTGGAGATGGGGAAGGGGATGGCAGCCTCTGCCTCCCCAGAGCCTCACTTTCTCCCTCCTTGGACATTTAGGGGACTCCTTGGGAAGGGAATTGAGATGGGACTCAGGGCTGCTCCTATGACCCTCATGGCTCTGACAGGGAGCACCGAACGACAGCTCCAGGGAGGAAGCTCCAGTGAGCCCAGGAGCAGCCAGCCAGCAGTGTCCTCTGTCCTGCAGAGTGGGGGTGGGCCTGGGGGTGGGCCTGGGGAGACAGGTGCAGCTACCGTCCTCCATGCAGGGCAATTCCTTGGGCAAAATGGCAGTAAGAACCACCTTGTTCCATATGAAATCTGCCTACAGACACTTGACACCCATACTATAATTTGAGGGGCCCTAGAAGCCCCTTTTTTGAAGTAGCTTCCACGTTAGTCCCGTCTCAGGATTCAAATGCTACCATTAGGGTGGTTTTACTGGAATTAAACACAAATGTCACCCTGAGGTTCTCTTTAAAAATGCAATTTCATGAGGACACATTGAACTACTGGCTCATTCCAACCTGTTAAGAGAGTGCACCGCCCTGAATGCATTAGGAGTCAGAGAAGATAGCCAGAGGCAACCAGATGTTTTGAATTGAGAGAGCAGAGTGCCTGGAGCTACTTTTGCTTTCTCCACGATTTGCCCTGAGCCAACACAGAGCCAGCCAAGGGGCATCTCCTGGCTCCAGGGACCCAGCATCCAGGATGAAACTTCAGGCTCTGTAGCGAGTGCTTTTCAAGCCCAGCTTTATCTTCAGTGTTCCCAGGAAGAAAAAGCCCTGGGAATCTAGGAGTCTGACAATGGTGGTCAATTCCAGCCTGCCAACTGAAGGACCTTTGTCTTTGCAGTTGGCTGGGAATCTCTGTTCACTGCGGGGACAAGGCCTGTTGTCACTGAGCAGGCAGCACCCGGCGGGGCAGGCAAAGTTCTCCATTCCTATCCTGCAGAAGCCATGGTTCCTGCTGCATCTACCTCACACTCACAGTAAAGGCTTCAGCCCCAGGCTTCCTAGAGAGAAGGAGCCGGCCAGCAGGTGTCAGTAGGCTCCACACCATGCAGGGAGCTGGGCTGGTTCATGGCACCTGTGTACTCTTTCCCAAACCAGCTTAGCAGTCAGACATCAGAAGGGATGCAGATGACAGCAGGGCCCTGAGAGGTGGAAGAGGAGCATGGGAAGGGGAAATAGAAGTCCATTTCCTCCCAGAGAACAACCGGGTATTGTCATGTGCCTAATTTGAGGAAGCCTGTCTTAAAAACTCAGGCTGAAAAATGCATGCGACTGACAAGGAAGAGATTATGAGGCACCAGACAGCAGTTCACTGGGTCTGTTCCTCTGCCATAGGCATGGCTCGCTTCTATCCTCATCTAAGGAACAGCTCATTCCAAACAGCCTGGGAGTCCTCCTCCATCTCGAATGAGGCCTTACACTGAGGCAGGTGTGGAAAGCCCAGGCACTGACAGTCCCCTGGGGCACTTCAGTCCCCAACCAACAAAACTGTATGAATGGGAAGCCCTGGGGACTCCACTTCCAGCCTGGCATGAGACGGGGTTCTGGAAGGTGTAAAGCGGAGGTGTGGAAACAAGCGCTTTACCTTGTGACATCTCTTTGTTTGATCAGAATTTATTAAAGGGCTGCTATTTTTAGGTGCAGTGCTAGAAACTGCAGAGAATACTTAGAGATGTAGTAAAATGGGATGTCTGGATTTAAGGACTTGGGATCTTGAAGTGGGCTCTGATACTCACAGCTGTGGCTTAGCATACTGTCCCATCCCTATTGTGTTGGTTCCAATCAGAAGAACCCGCCCCCACTTTATGGACTCTTGATGGGATCTGACACTCAGGCACTGCCCTGCTACCACAGACCTGGGCTCCTGGTCTGGCTGGCCAATCTGTCCACCTTGGCATTGCTATATGAGTGTTATGGGTTTCCCATAGCCAAAGGAGTTTAATCCATAGATCGATGAAACTTGCTCTGCCAAACCTCTTAATGCTATATAAAAACCAGCATGTAATTCTTTAGGAAAGGGAGGGATTAACAGGTCCAGAAACATTCTTGTTTTACATTGAAAGCAGTTGTTCAAATATAAAGGTGTTGAAACCGATTTTCCTCTGATAAACAGCTTTTCTCCTTATAAGCTACTTGAATAGGGCAGGTCTAGGAAGTTGATTTTCGCCTTAAACCTACATTAATGAGTTCTAAAGGACAAGGGTTGTGTTAATAGTTGATTAAACATTACCAGGCACTTGGAGATGCTGCCACTGCTTTGACATGTGTCACTTGAGCAGTGGAGGGTCTTGAACCTGGGCCCTAAAAGAAACCAGGCTCACAAGCCGGCAGAATAGAAGTGATTTTTTTAAAGAAACATAACCCAGTCAGGTGTGCTGGAGCATGCCTGCAATTCCAGTACTTGGGAGGCTGAGACAGGAGGATTTCAGTGTTTGAGGACAGCCTCAGCAATGTAGCGAGACTCTCAGCAACTTAGGGAGACCCTGTTTCAAACCAAACCAAACAAAAAAAAATAAAAAGGACTGGGGGTGTAGCTTGGCGGTAGAACATTTCTGGGTTCAATCATTAGTACCACACATGCAAAAAAAGAAAGAAGGAAGGAAGGAAGGAAGGAAGGAAGGAAGGAAGGAAGGAAAAACCCCAGCTTTTCTTCTTTAGTCTATGAAATTATATGCATTGTCATTGGAGAAGGACTAGAAAAAATGCATTCTGAGTTTCCTAGGCAATTCTTCAAGATTCATCGTGTCACACATTCTGTTATACAAGTTATATTTTATGTTTTACAGATTTTTTTGAGAGTGAGTTTGCAGTCTTTGCACTTGAGCCTAAAGAGTTGTAAATAGTCCATTCACCACTGCTGTACCCCATGTGCTTGGCAGAGACCAGCACACAATCCCCCTGAGTCCAAGTCTAGTCTTGTGGTCGACCTTAATACCCAGCCCAGGGAATCAGCATTCCTGGTCAGTCCAGAAGTATGGCCTACTGTGCACCATGCAAAATGAAAGCTATTTTGCAGCATAAACTACAGTCAATGTACCATTTTCTGTGAAGACTCGGAGCATAAATTTTGCTGGTTCTTATCTGTTCATAAGCGGGTGTAAGTAAGGCTCAGAGAAACACACAACTTCAAAATCAATCAACTATATAGATTGTGACACCGATGCTGTGAATATAAATGTTTATGGAAAGGCAAAGAGAGATAAGACCAGTTGCTTCTAAGTTCTCAACATGTCACTTTCCTGTCCCTGTGAACAGAAGATAAATATTCATTGAATGAATCAAAGAATGGTGAATGGTTGAAGGGGGCACAGTCAAAACTTCGCATTTCCAAATGTTTTGCTTCACACTGGCAGGTATCAGACAGATAGTCAAGGAGATCCCAAGGTCCTCTGTATGTTCTTTAAAGGAAAGTGACACGTCTCCAACACAACGCTGACTTGGTCAGAAGTCTGCACGGGGCAGGCAAAGTTTCCTATTTTCAAGCTCATTTATCTCTTGGAATCTAAGATTCATTCTCATATCAGAGGGCCAATCACGCTCTGATATGACATAAAGCATATAAATGTAACAATTATTATAAGGAGGATATATTAGCTTTCTAGGGCTATTTTGATAAAGTACCACAAACTGGTGGCTTCAAACAACAAAAGTTTATTCTCTTCCTATTGTGAGGGCTAGAAGTCCAAACCCAAGATGTTAGCAGGGCGGATCCCTTCTGAGGGAGAATCTCTTCCATGCCACTCTCCTGGCTTCTGGTGACGCCAGCAACCCCTGGCTTTCCTTGGCTTGCCACTGCATCATTTCATTCTTTGTCTCCATGTTCACATGGTGTTTTCTGTGTCTGTCTTCACATGGCCTTGTTTTTTATAAGGACACCAGTCATATTGGATTAAGTGCCCACCGTCCTTCAGCATGAACTCATGTTAACTTAATTAATTACACCTACAATGACCCTATTTCCAAATAAGGTTACTGTCTGAGCTCCTGGGGTTAGGACCTTGAATTTTAGATTTTTGGTGGGGAGATGGGGGATACGGTTGGCTCTATAACAGGGAATGAGAAAATATCGGATCCCATCACATGAATTGCCAAAGAATGGAAAGTAAATTCTTTGTCCTGATTAATAATGGCAGGTTCACCAGGCCTTTGAAAGAAATTGAGATATCCAAGAATGTAGCCATGATGGCCGACAGGAGGATTGCAGGCTCGAGGCTAGTCTCAGCAACTTAGTGAGACTCTCAGCAACTTAGCAAGACTCTGTCTCAAAATTAAAAAAAAAATTTTTTTCTTTAAAGCTCTGGGGTGTAGCTTGGAGATGTAACACCCTTGGGTTTAGCCTTCAGTACAAAAAAAAAAAAGACAAGGGTTTTATATCCCATCACCAATCTCCAGAACCATCTTAGTTTCAGGGTCCCAAATTTCCAAATTTGAAGGTATCTGGAACACATAATTTAGTATTTGTATCAACAACATCAATTTTCAGTATTTTGTTCAGATGGTTTCTCCCTCTTGTGCATTCTACCTACCAGATTTTCAAAATGGCTTCAATAATGTCAAAACAGGAAAAAAGAATTCCACACAGGTTAGTGATATGAGGCTGACTTCTTCAGAAGGGTTGTGCCTTTAGAATAAGTGGATGCTAATTTGGTTAATTTTCGAGACCCGGATTGATAACCCCATTTTGATTGCACCAATTACGAGGACATCAGAAGTGAAGATACTCTGTAACATGCGTTTGCTAGTGTTTTTGTGATTTTTCACTGGGCAGATGCTGGAATGATATTTATTTTGTATTATGCAGCAGCACTAGACAGACAGCTAATATTTTTTTCCCAATTCAGTTACTCAAATCTCAGCACTGCTGAAGAAAGAAGTTGCATTCTTATTTTTTACTACAGAGAAAGGAAGGAGTCTGTGCTACTCTTCACCGTTGAGCTGGAACAGCCTGTGGCTGATGCTCATTTGCAAAATCACATAGGGAGACACTTTTTTACTCGGTCTGCTTGCTGACCTCCCCAAAGACACCACTGTCAAGTGTGGGCATTAAAAACTCTATTGAGGATCTCTGTAAAAACTGGCAGAGGAGAAGAGAGGGCTGTATGTGTTCAATGCTTGGACAAGACTTAACTTTGTCCCTGGGGACTAGGTCACAAAAACTAGGGTCATTCACAGACCATGCCATAGCTCCGTTGGGGCATCCATAATTTTCCCCAGGGAGGAAATACTTTTCCCCTTGAGAGCATCTGGGATCTCATACTGCACTGAGGAGATTTAATCTATTTTGGCTGGTTGCACTGAGAGACTCTCTGCTCCCAATTAAATCAATTATCTGGGTAATCTTCATAAGTAATGGCAGAAGGCTTGAGCTGTCAGGACCCACTGTAACAAAAATATTGGGGTGTGTGGTTGAAGCCACTGCTGCTCTGTGGGGTCTGAGGTTAGGGCTGGGAAGGGGGCTGGGTGTATGCTGGGGTCAGCTTTCCCAGTGAGTAGCGGGTTGTAACTGTGCAACAGACCAATGGGTGCTGGAGAGCCCTTTCCCCTAGAAGTCAGGAGGTTGCATTTCTGCTCAGCCTCTGGCATTAGCAAAGCTGCATCACACTGAGCAAGATTCTTTACCTCAGAATGACTTATCTCTATATCTGTAAAATGAAGCACTGAAGCCAGATGGTTTTAGTTAGTATTTATGAAGCAAATGCTGAATATCAGGCACCGTAGTAAATATTATTTTATTTACTCCTCAGAACCAATATTTTATGAAAAACAAGACACAGAGAAGGTAAGTAACTTCCCCAATATCACACAGCTAGTAGTTTCCCAAGACCAGCTCCCTTCTGATTGAAATGTTAATGATTATTGCTAAAAATTAAGCAGAGGGCTTGGTGTATCAACTAAGGCTCTAGTCAATTTCAAGTCTTGCTACTCAAAGTTCATGGGATACCAGCAAGGGCATTGCCTGCTATATTTTGGGAAATGCAGAATCTCAGATCCGACTCCAAACCTATGAGTCAGAATCTGCATTTTTAACCAGATCTCAGCATGATTCATGCACCTGTGAAAGTTTGAGAGGCACTGATCTAAGGCCAGCCAAAGGCCAACAGAATCAGAACACTTGCAAGGAGTTTCTATTTCCTTTCATCTCTGGCCAGCTCCAAGGGTCCTGGACTGAGGTGCCAGGGGAGGGTGCTGAGCCTTCCTCCCGCATGCTAGTTTTAACCATTTGCCTGTATGTACCACTCTGCATTTCATCTTTTATTTCTTACCCAAGCTCCTGGATTTCAGCTCCTCTTCCAAAAGGAAGCCCCCAGTAAGCAGTAGTAGAGTTAAAAATGATCTTTGTGGACTAACTGCAGGGGGAGGCCATTACAAGCGGATTAATGTATGTGCAGGCGGAAATTCTCCACTGTCCTTTTGCAGGCAGGAGAAATTGCTATTCTAACTCTCCCACTGGCTTCCCTTCTTTATTTAACAATGACTCCACACAAAAGCTTTCTATGGAAAGATAATTGGATTTCTAACTCTATTTGTTCAAAACTCACTTAACATTGTAATGGCCCTAGTTATATTGTTTGCATCAACTCATCAGTAGTCAAGCACCAGTTTCTGGATAAATATCTAGATTTTTGTACATACACCCAGCGCTACCAAGGCAGGAAGGAAAAAAGAAGCCAGAAATAGAAATCTATTAATAAAAACATAACACATATGCTTTGCTGCACCAGGCTTACATGTGCTGGATAAGTTTAGGTTTTCCACATCTGAATGTTATTTTTATCTTACCTATGTTTGTATTTGCTTAGTGTTTAATCACTGTGGTACTTTTGGCAAATGGGTCACCGAAGAAGAAGACAGCCTGCTCTACTCATGACTGAGGTAGCAATTTCACTCAATCTAGATTAAGCTAAACATACACTTAAATCTAACAGTGGTGATCCCTCATTTCCTCCCAATAGAGGTTGCCACAGAACCCTGCTTCCTGAAGATGCCAGAGATTTCCTTAGACATTTTTAGTGCAATAACATTGCTTATATCATACTTTGCTATTTTTTATCTGTAAAGAAATCTAGTGGACACATTAGGATAAGCCTTAGTCTGGGAGTAAGAAAGTGTAGGTTAGAATGTGATTAGTATTACTAGACATGTGACTAAATCTCCTAGAGACATAGTTTACTTTTTTGGTACTGGGGGTTGAACCCAGGGGCATTTTACCTCTGAGCTAGGTCTCCTGACCTATTTTACTTTTTATTTTGAAACAGCATCTCACTAAGTTGCTGAGGATCTCTCTAAGTTGCAGAGGCTGCCCTCAAATCTGTAATCCTCCTTTTGTCAGCCTCCCAAGTACTGAAATTACAGGTGTTTTCCACCACACCTGGCTATAATTTTATTTAGAAAACAAGAATGCTAGCCAGGGGTGGTGGCGCATACTTGTAATCCCAGTACTTGGGGGAGGCTGAGACAGGAGGATCGCAGATTCACAACCAGCCTCAGGAACTTAGTGAGGCCCTCTGCAACTTAGTGAGAATTTGTGTTATGGTTAGATATAGAATGTCCCCTGAAGAGCTTAGGGTTGATATAATTAAGTTATGAGGGTTGTAATCTCATCAGTAGATAAATCCATTGCAATCCATTACAATAAATCCATTACAGTGGATTTATCTGGGTGAGAACTTAGGCTGGTGAGGTGTGGCTGGAGAAGGTGGGTTCCTAGGGGAATGGCTTTGGGGGTTATGCTATGTCTTTGTAACCCCTCAATTGCTTGAATTTCTGTTTCTGGCTTCCATGATGTGAGGAGCGAAACCCACATGCTCTCCTTCTCTCTGCTTCCTGCCTCCATGCCCTGAGATCCATAGACCCCTGCCTTACATGGACTGAACCCAGTATCTCCAAGAAACTGTGAGCAAATAAATCATCCTTCCTCTAAATTGTGTGGTCAGGTCTTTTGGATTATAACAGTAAGAATGTTGACCAAGCCAGAAATTGGAGCCTGAGAAGTGAGGTCACTGCTATATCTAAGTGTTTTGTGAGTCTTTGGAACTGGTTTGTGAGAGGAAATTGGAAGGGCCAGGATGTGGCTGGAAAGGTGGACAGTAGAGACTGTGCTCAGGAGATATTGTAGGGCAAAGAGGACTCCATAGGAAAATGGAGTAGAGACCACACATGTTACTTTTTGGCAAAGAACTTATTATCATTTTGCCTGTGTCCTGAAACTTTATGTGAGGCCAAATTTAAAGATGATGGACTAGTTAAACTGGCAGAAGAAATCTCAAAACAGCAAACTATCCAAACTGCATTATGGATATTAATGTCTACACTCAGCAAATTGTACACCAAATTTTGGGAGTGAAAATCAAAGCAGAGAGACTTCATAGACTTGCAGTTTGGCCAAAAAGGCATGTGTAAAACTGGAGCCCAAAGGGATGCTGCCATGAAAGAAAGATGGCTGAAGGAAGGTTGAATGTTTTGCATAGAAACAAAGAAATGAATGCGGTCTAGACAGTTCAAGCCCAAGTGCAGAACCAAGAAAAAAGGGCCTGATAGCAGTGGCGGGGATTGATACAGGCCATGCAGCAGTGATTGAAGAGGGCGTGACTATCTTTCCTGCTGGTGGTTGATTTGGGTGCTCATGTAATGCTGGCTTTGCTGGAACCAAAGGGGTCAGGGAGTCTTCCTCCCAGATTTCAAAGGAAGGTCTGGGAAGCCAGGCAACATGTGGCAGGGTCAGAATGTCTGCAAGCAGGCCCAAATGGGGCAATTTGTGAAGCTGTGAAGGTAAAGCCAAGGTTGCAAGAAGACCTCCCAAGATTTAGAAATGCCAGGAATGTGGAATGACCATGAGGAAAGACTGCAGGCTGTGGGCCATAAAGCCAGGTTGGAAGAGCCAGTACTCTGCCCACTGCAATCAACCAGTCCGCAGGGGTATGGTTGCCAAGGCCCTTTGGAGATGCATCTTACCACCATGTGCCCTGTATGCCAGAAATGGACCTGCAGGACTAAATGCTTGCCCTATTGGATTTTGATCCTATTTTAGTCCTCTTCTTCTTCTTCTTCTTCTTCTTCTTCTTCTTCTTCTTCTTCATCTTCTTCTTCATCTTCTTCTTCATCTTCTTCTCCTCGTCCTCCTTCTCCTCCTCCTCCTCCTCCTCCTCCTTCATGCTGGGGATTGAACTTAGGGCTGTTCTACCTCTGAGCTACATTCCTAACCCTACTTTATTTTTTATTTTGAAACAGGGTCTAAGTTGAGGAGGGCCTCACTAAGTTGCTGAGTCTGGCCATCAACCTATGATCCTCCTGTCTCAGCATCCTAAGTACTGGGATTACAAGCATGTACCACCACATCTGGCTCCCATTCCTTCTTTCTATGGTCCTGTTCCTCCCTTTTGGAATGCAAATGTTTACTCTGTGCCATGGTACACTGAATGCATGTAACTTGCTTTTTATTTTTACTTTCTTTAATAGGGGATCACAGCCAAGGGTTTATGTTGGGTCTCTGAGGAGACTTTGGCCTTTGGGACTTTTGAGCTATGCTGGAAATGTCGAGACTTTGGGAACTCTTGGAGATGGACTAAATACATTTTGCACTCTAAACTGGGCATGAGCTCTTCAGGGACTGGGGTGGAATGTTATGGTCAGATATAGAATATCCCCTGAAGAACTCAGGGTTGATATAGTTAAGTCATGAGGATTGTAATCTCATTACAATTCATTGTAATGGATTTATCTGGGTGGTAACCTAGGCCAGTGGGGTGTGTCTGGAGAAGGTGGGTCCCTGGAGGTGTGGCCTTGGGGATTGTGCTTGTGTCTTTGAATTTCATTGCTTGCTTGTTTCTGTCTTGCTTCCAGTCTCCATGATGTGACAGCAGGGCTTTGCTCTCTCCCTCTCTGCTTCCTACCACCATGCCCTGAGCTCCATAGACCCCAACCTCACATAGACTGAACCTGGAATCTCCAAGAAACTGTAAGCAAATAAATTTTCCTTCCTCTAAGTTGTGTGGTCAGTTGTTTTGGATCACATCAGTGAGAATGTTGACTGAGACACCCTGTTTCAAAATAAAAAATAAAATAGGGTTGGAGAGTATAGCTCAGAGGTAGAATGCCCCTGGATTCAATCACCAGTACCATGAAAAAAATAAAAAGGAAAGAAAATAAGAATGTTTGCATTGCCTATGTAATTGAAGCTAATATTTAATAACTTCAAAGTGCTATTCGAATCACTTCCCATGGCCTCAACTTTTTTTAACCAGTTAAGGGGGCTAATAGTTGCTTGGTCTAACAAGGTAGCTATGAGTATTAAATGAAATAATATCTATGAAACGATAACCAGAGGTGATTCTCATCATCCAAGGATAATTGGTATTAAGAAATTAAAGGGACATCACTTAAAATAATAATCAAAATTTCACAATAAAAGGTACTTATAAAGGCATTGATGGGATTTTATTATTAAAATCAAAATAATTTAATATTCATCTTATATTTACTAGGATCTTAGAATTGCAATCATTTGCTAATTTTTAGAATCAGAAAACGAATCAAGTATTAATTTTTTTCGTTTTTGGTAGTGGGGATTGAACTCAGGGGCATTATACCTCTGAACTACCCTCCCCCCTCCTTTTTTTGAAACAAGGTCTCACTAAGTTGATGAAGGTGGTCTTAAAAAACCTGTGATTCTCTTGTCTAAGCCTCCCAAGTACTGGGACCACAAGCATGTGCCTCTGCACCCAGCTAAGTGTTGATCTTTTGGCTTAATTTTGTTGACAACATTTTAAGGCCTCCTTTACATTTGACCTTTGTTACAGACAGAAGAGGGTCATTTTTGGGCAAAGATATTAAAGGGCTTCACTCACTTCCCAAGGGCCTCTTTCAGTTCTCTAATATTCAAATCACTCTCTTTTGAAGCTCAAATTATGTCCTGGTCCTAGTCCAATGAAAGCCTACATCTATTGCAGGATATGCAATTTCACTTTGTTGTGGACAATTTGCATTTGATTTGCATTGTATTATTGACCTCATGGGAGTGTCCAACAAAGATCTTGATGTAATGTCTGAGGGTAGACACCAGCAAATGTGGGAAGTTATGACTGAATGGAAACTAATTACATAAGTGGTCAGTTAACTAATGAATCTTTTTCTGTCCCAAGAATTTTTTGCTTCCTGATCATCTTGGAAATGTATTCACATAGTTAATGAGCCTCTCTTTCCTGCATTCCCATTAAAACTGTATAATCTGATTCCTGAGAATTTGATTGGGAACCACATTCTTAAGAATCAGATCATAGTGTGGTGGCACACACCTATAATCCCAATACTTGGGAGACAGGAGGAACTCAGATTTGAGGCCAGCCTCAGCAATTTAGTGAGACCCTGCTTCAAAATAAGAAATAAAAAGGGCTGGGGGGGTGTACCTCAGAGGTAGAATGCCCCTGGGTTCAATCCCCAGTATAAAAAAAATTAGATCACATTTTAAGAGCCACTATTTTCAGGCATCCTTTGATGTTTCTCAGGTAAAATAAAAAACCTACCCAACCCCTGATTTAATCTTACTTTTATAAATCTGGATTCCCAGGAATCACATTTTCTTACAGCAGGGTACATCCACATATTTTCAGTGAGTTTGGGGGTCAGATGCTGTTGCCTCTCTTCTCTCTCTGCAGACGAGGGACCAGGACCACTTTGAAGTAGGCACAGGTGGGCCAGGAACAGAAATAAGCTCCCCACTGGCAGGAAGAGCTAATTCCTCTATGTGGAGGACCCGCCCTTTCCCTGCTGCACTGACTGACTGAAGCCTGTGCAGTTCTTCCAATCCTCTGCAGGCAAGAAGGGCTGACAATGAAAGACATAGCAGGCAAGGAAAGGACCACCCCCCTTCTCCTGAGCACCTCCCAGAACCCATAACATCCCTTGACATGTCTACAGGGGAAGTGTCTGATGTTGTGATCACAAAAGCCACCCTTTTCCCATCTTGAAACAAACTCCCCTTTCCTGTCTGTGGGATTAGCAGTGAATAAGAGCTCAGATCAAACAGGATTTCGTGGTGCTTTTGTTAGGTTTCCTAAACAGGCAGCTGCAGGCAAAAATTTAGACAAAGAGCAGGGCTTTTCAGTGGGTCCTTAAATGACCTTATCATGCCAACATTGAGCAAGTTGCTTCCAGTTTCTGCAGCCAAATTGGGGAGAGTTTTGGAATGCACTTTGTTCTTTTCTTCTTCCTAGGGAGGTCAGGGGTGGGAGTAGGGAAGTAGAAGGAGAGGGAGACTGGAGGGTCCTCTCTTCTGGCTGGAGAGGAAGGGAGGCGCCATGCTGTTTGTAGGGAGGAGGCCTTCAGAGGAAATGAGTGATTTCCACCCGAAGTCCTCTCACAACAGAGTGGCCTTGTGGGACCAGTCCTGCCAGGCCTGGGCCTGCCAAGCTCCCACACGCCCTCCAGGAAGAGAGGAGCCCAGTGTTGACAGTCTCAGAGCTTCATTTCACCACATCTGAAGACAGTCCTAAATCCTGGTAGCTTCTCATTTAGGAAAGGGAAGAGAAATGCCCTTGGGAAAATCCCCTTTGAAGGCCTAAGTGTTAATGTTTAAAATCTGTTCACAAACTACACATTTCTCTGCTCTCTCTGGAGCAGCTGGTTTTTCTCTAAATAAGTCATAGGGCTGTGAAGCATTCAGTGAGAGATCATAGGCGTCTCGATCAACACAGTACAAAAAGTCCAACCTCACGGGAGCTGGCTGGGGAATGCCTCCTGCAGGCTACAAGCTGTTTGCAAACCCCGTGGGACTGGTGCGTCTGGAAGGTGGATTTAGGAATGTTGTGCAACCCTGGCCTTGCAAAAAGGCATCACGGGCTGGTCAGAGTTCCATGACATCAGAAGTCAAGCCAGGAAATGGGGGGAGAGAGAGGAGAGAGAGAGGAGAGAGAGAGAGAGAGAGAGGAAGAGAGAGAGAGAGAGAGAGAGAGAGAGAGATTTCCTCGGAGCCATTGAGGTGCCTCTTACTTTCAGTGTGTGACACATTAGCCATTCAAGGGCATTCATGGGAGAAAAGGGTAGAAATGCAGCACATGAATTTCATAGAGCCCAAGTAAACCTTAAAGGTAAAGCTCATTTCCTTTGTATCTGAAAAAATGATTCCATAGGAATGGCCATCCAGGGGGAGACAAATATTACTCAAGGGTCTATCATGTGCTTGCTTAGAAGGATACCGAGAACTCAAGAGTTATGTTCTTGCCCCTATTAGAATGTACCTTTTGGGGGAGGGGGAGAGATAAGATGAAGACACTTGGCATTAGAAGGAGCGATTCTCTGGGGACAGTATATCAACTGTAAGTTTGGCATCTGAAATCCAATTTCTTGGCATGAATTCTGGCTCCATCCACTTCCCAACTGTACAAGGAAATTACTTGATCACCCAGAGCTCAGCTTCCTCTTCCCCAGTGTGCACATCATAGTGCCACGACCCAGGGGTGAAGATCAAATGCGCTATCCCAGTAAAGTACTGGTGCTTAAGGAGGAGTTCTCAATAAATACCAGCTATTGATATTATCCATTATTTGAAGATGGAATATACTTAAGCTCTCAAGTAGTATGGTATTGAGGTAGGATAGAAGAAATAAAAGAAATAGATACAAAGGAGACAGGAAGGAGAAGTAAAATATAACTTTAATATAAAAGCCTGGTGCTAAAAGTTTCTCATACCTTCACCCCCCCAAACCAGTTCTCTCTCCCAGGCCCATCTCTCCAAAATTCCTGAGAAATCTGTAAATCTTAAAGTTAACAACAAAACCCTATAATTACCCCGTGCATTGTTAAGACAGAGACAATATCTTGAGAAGCCTATCATTTAGGGGACTTTTCAGCTTATCTATTGATCAGACGGGGACCACAATCAGCTCAAGGACATGGTAGAAGACCAGACCACCATAGACTGGCTTGTGATCACCAGACTGATGGCTGACACATAGCTTCCCATGTCCACCCCTCACCAAGTTTTCTTTACAAGAAGAGCCATGAACCCCCAACATGGGTCTCTCAGTCTGCAGATAGCCTGCATTCTCCTTTGAATGTGTATTTCTTGCTTTACTAGGTAAATCTCTGTCTACGGTTCTGACTAGTGCTTGCTGAAATTCTTTTCTGTCATATAAGCTAAGGACCCAGCTGGTCCTGAATTGTGTTCCCCTCTCTCCTCTACTGGGAATGCCTCTGGACACGTCACAAAATCAACCCTTGTCCTGTGACAGTATGGCCCTGAGTAAGTAGAAGTTCCAAGAAACATAAAATAAGTTGAATTTAAGATGGACTTGGAAAAATGGGTTGGATTTAGATTAGCAGTGGAGAGGGGCGGAAATCATTTCAAGGACAGGCAGAAAATGCAAGAGCAGGCACAGACAGCAGTGTTCCTAGATGCAGGCCAGGGTGGGTGTCAGCCTGCCCAGAGGAGAGGCCTGGTGAGCAAAGTGGGAAATTGGATTCATTTAAACAGGCAGAACCTGAAAACGGCACTGAAGCAAATCTGACTTGATATGATAGGGAGGAGGGAGAAGTGCAGTGTCTAAGTACCTGAGCAGGAGAGGAAGCAGGGAAAGCGGAGTTTCAGGAAGACCCAGGGGCAGGGATTGCAGGGGAAGAGGGAGTAGAGAGAGCCTGGTGTCAGGCTGGCCAGCTAGGGTGGCATGGTGACATTTGGGGTGTGTGGTAGGGTGGAGGGATGGATTAGAAGGACATTTACAGGAAACAGGAAGTAAGATTTAGTTGCACATGTGTGTACAAGGTATACATGGTGGAAGATGAAACTCTTGAATGCTATTCAATCAGATATTTTGGCTTTAAGGAGAAGAAATGTACTCTAGTTAAATGGAGCAATTAAAGATTTGTGCATAGCATGGGAACTCAGGAAAAGCTCAACAAACTACCAAATGGAGGCCCCGGGAGACAGTGACTGGAGCGTCTGAGTGTTTCATTTTAGGGCTTCTCCAGGCACAGTGCTCCATGTGTCTGCCTCAGTCCTCTCCCTCTGACCAACTCCCTCCCCTTTATAAATATATTTTCTCTTCCCTATAGTGTAATGAAGATAATATTTTGCAAATATTAAACTAGTCAGCTTTCTTTTCCTTCTCAAATCCTATTCTTTGTAGTTTTCCGTCTCTGAGGCTAAGCCCCCCAAATCCCTTGTCCTATGAGAAAACAATGGGTTTGAAAATCAGGCTTGGATGAGAAAGAGGATTTTCTAAATCCTCTTTTAGAATTTCAGGAACTAACTTGGATGATTCAGATGATAGAATTCCTCCTGGGGTGCAGAGATGATACCCCTTTTTTTGTGGTACCGGGGATTTAACCGAGGGGTGTTCTACCTCCATGCTACACCCCCGGCCCTATTTTTTTATACTTTATTTTGAAACTGGGTCTCACGAAGTTGCGGAGGGCCTCACTAGGTAGAGAAAGAGAGAGAGAGAGAGAGAGAGAGAGGTGAGGCTGGCCGCGAACCCGGATCCTCTGGTCTCTGCCTCCCAAAGTACTGGGATTACAAGCGTGCACCACCACGCCCCACATACCCTTTTTAATATGGCTAAGTCACAAGGTTTAACTAGGGATAGGGGAAGGATGATATACTGCAGGTGAAGATAAGGGACACCCCTACTTTGTGAGCCTCAAGGATGGAGGGAAAATGTAGAAAGACAGGAGACACTTTTTCTTATCTCCCACTTCCATCTCAAGGCCAAGCTTCAAGAGCAGCTTTAGGAATGTCGAGGTAATTTGGGGAACTTAAGCAGAATCAAGTTTTTGCTGCACTCCATGCCTGGGACTCTGGGAGGCAAATGCTTCTCATCTTGCCCCTGCAGCTCTCTGGGACAACTTCATCAGAGTAAACCTGGGTGCCCTGCAGTAGAAGAGACAAACCTGCCGATGTTTTGGTTTCTCTGGTCTGCTTTTGGTGTTCTGATGATGTGGATTCAATGAGAGGAACTGAAAGCTTGGGGAATTCTATACATTATCTCAGGGGTTTTTGATGCTGTGGCAATGGAATGGAAGTCACAGCCCCTCAGGAGCCACCTTTAAAATCAGCCAAATGGAGTGAGGCCACATGAGCCAAGGAGGGCCACCTGTCCAAACTGCAAGAGACAAAATCAAATGACACCTGATCTTGACTTTTAGACTTTTTTCCCCTCAAAGCCACAAGGTTACATCGACTCCATTTGCTTCAGAGTCCCAGATGCCATGTTGAAATAGGAAAGGGGAGCTGGGCGTGGTGGCGCACGCTTGTAATTCCAGTACTTGGGAGGCTGAGACAGGAGGATCACAGGTTTGCAGCCAGCCTCAGCTACTTAGTGAGACCCTCCGCAACTTAGTGGGACCTTGTTTCAAAATAAAGAATAAAAAATAGGACTGGGTGTGTAGCTCAGAGGTAGACTGCCCCTGGGTTCAATCCCCAGTACTGCTAAAAAAAAAAAAAAAAAAAAAAAAAAAAAAAAAAAAAAAAAAAAAGAAAAGAAAAGAAAGAAAGAAATAGGAAAGGGGGAAAAAAGAAAATTCTAAAAAGTAATCATATCCAAAGAAATGTTAAAATGATTGTGTCAAACTAAGAAATGGACTAAGGGGTTTTGTTTTATGTTGTTCCTTTTATTACCTAGTGGTTTGATGACTCAGCAAGATCAAAGCAATTATAAATCAAATAAAAAATCTATATTTTCTCTGCACAGTGGAATTGTAGTTAAACTAATTTTATAATCCCACCATGAGAGTGTCTACTTGCTCAGAGTTTCTGTTCTCTAATAACCTCGCTTGAATATGGTCCATCATGACTTCCCAGCCAACTTTCCAATTGCTCTTTAAATCATTACCTACAATTTTATTTCTCAATGTGAAGGGCCTGAGTTGCCCACTGTTTGTTAGTTCAAGGACTCAACTGCTTTGCTCAAATCTCTCTCTTTTTGGTGTGTGTGGTACTGGGGATTGAACCCAGAGGCATTCTACCTCCAAGTTATACCCCCAGCCCGATTTTATTTCGTATTTTGAAACAGGTTCTTACTAAGTTGTGGAAGGCCTCACTAAGTAGCTGAGGCTGGCCATGAACCTGTGATCCTCCTGTCTCAGCCTCCCAAGTACTGGGCTTACAAGTGTGTGCCATCATGTCTGGCAATCATTTTTTTTTTTAATTTGAGTCAGGTGGGATGGATTGAGATGTGACCTTTGGGTTAAGAAATAAGGAAATAGAGTTTTAGAGAGGGGAATTTTTACTTGTGTCTGCAGTGGATAAATTAATAGAACAGTCAATCCTTTACTGATTTGCTTATGTTTATAGTCATAACCAAAGGAGAACTTGGAAAAGTGCCTTGTTAAAGGCATACATTTTTTCTGCTATGACAACAAGTCCCTTCACTATAAATCTCTCCAATACATTTAAGTAATTGTGATTGACTTTCTCCACCACCAGAAATAATCTTAGGGAATTCTGTAAACTTCATCTCCTTTTCCCATATGGGAATCAGGGATCAGCCAATCCTTTCTTAACCAGAATTTTATTTATATATTATAACTGCTCAACTATTATAGTTAATAAAATGTTGCCATTATAGATTATAAATAAGTAGAATATGATTTTCAAAGAAATCAAATATATTAAAATACATCAACTAAAATCATATTGCATAGTGTTCTTACCTGAAGATTCAGAAGATGATTCTATATTTTGTGGTCTCTCCAGATTTTAATTATAAAAATCAGTTATCATTGTTCTTTCTTTCTTTCTTTCTTTCTCTCTCTCTCTCTCTCTCTCTCTCTCTCTCTTTCTCTCTTTCTTTCTTTCTTTTTGCGGTACCGGGGATTGAACCCAGGGGCATTCTACCTCCGAGCTACAACCCAGTCCTATTTTTTATTCTTTATTTTGAAACAGGGTCTCATTAAGTTATGGAGGGCCTCACTAAGTAGCTGAGGCTGGTCGTGAACCTGCGATCCTCCTGTCTCAGCCTCCCAAGTACTGGGATTACAAGCGTGCGCCACCACGCCCAGCTATCATTGTTCTTTATGAGTTCATCTGAGAGAGTTTGGGTTAATAGTCAAGATTAGGCTATCATGTCTATCTCATGTTGCATTTATTCCAGGTTGCATTCCATCAAAAGCAACTTAGGGGTATCCTGTGGTGTATTTCCTATTTCATAAACATCTTCATGAGGAGCTCCACATGCTCACCCAGCAGGGGTGTTGAGGTTTATTTCAGGAGAACCAATTGCAAAGCCCTTTCCAAGTGAACTGCACTTTTTCACAAACCAATGGGAAAACTCTTCAATGACCTGAGGGGCATGGGAATAGAGGTGGCTGCTGGTTTACTGATTGATCTCACATCAGCATGACTTTTCACCTTTTCCTCCTCATTGCCATCTCTCTGGGCTGTCTTTGGTGAGGAGGGCCCCTGTGGAGTCCTGGTCTAGAACCTCGTAAACGTTCTGTCTCACTTCTACCTTGCTCTCCTGCACCCTGGTTATCACCCCTCCATCCCTTACCCTGGGCAGGAGGGTTGGAGCACTGTGGTCCACACCCCTAAGGTTTCCGCAGTAGTAAGGCAGGAGCCTTTGTCTGTGGTAGGACCAGGGTTGTTGGGCCTGGCTTCAGGATTGCTGTCCATTTCCTCTTTCTTTTCCCCACGCTCCCTACTCTGGTAATTCTTCTGGTAATTGTGTGTAGGACCCAAGCACGTGGATAGCCTCTCTGAGGGTTACTGTCCACTGCAAATGCACTCCCTTACACTAGAGCTCTACCTGGCCTGTAACACTGTCTGCCTGGCACCCTCTTCCTCAATAGCATCAGACTCCAGTTTCTCCATCTCCTAGCCCTGTGAAGGTATATCCTGGGGTAAGTCTTCTTTATAGCAGTCTGGTGTGTAATACATGGGGTCATTCCTATGGATGAAACCATACCGTGACTTACATTGAACTATTTTACCATTCCCAAGACTTTCATTGGATGATCCTGTTGTGCCTGCAAGTCAACACTACCCATTTGTAGCCTCAGGGACCACACACTACCTTGCACTGCTGTCCTCGGGGCCAAGCTTGGTGTCCACAGCACCAGGATGCTCTTGGATCTTGGGCCTCGCTGTTCCTGGTGGCAGTGATGGTAACTGGGCTGGATGTGGCAGCTGTGGCTCCTCCCTGACAATAGGGCTTCTCAGGGTCTTAGAAGTTGGCCAGAAAGTAAACACTCTCTCTCTTTCTTTCTCTCTCTCTCATTCTTTGCCACTCAGTGTCATATATGAAAAAAGGTGCACTTCCATATCAGCTGTAATTGTTGAAATATAGATCAAATTATAAATTATAAACAAATGTTGTTTAAATATACATGCAGATGGTGACAACTGATTACATTTTTTGTTTTGTTTTGTGGTACTGGGGATTGAACCCAGGGGTGAATATTCTATCTCTGAGCTATACCCCCAGCCCTATTATTTTGAAAGAAGTTCTTGCTAAGTGACTGAGGCTGGCCTCAAACCCGTGATCCTCTTGTCTTACCACTACATTGGGTTGATTATCCCTTAATCTATGCCTCAGTGGTCCAACCATTAATTTATTTTCCTAGAACAAGTACTTAGTGAACATACACTATATGTTAGGCTCTTTGTATATTGCTGGGGCATAAATGTTACTGTCTTTTCTAAATTCTAGCAGGAGCCTCTCCCACCTTGGGCCTGACTTATTAGGGTATTCGTTTGTTTGTAGGACTTTTGGTGCCAGAACAATTCACTATCTGAAGAGAGAGTAGCTATGTAGGATAAACATATAGAGAGTTGAGCAGGGGGTAGATGAATGTCTGGAGCCTTAGAGAATACACTGCCAGATGTTCAACCAGAGAGGGCTTAAAGGGTGAGGTTTCTGGGCATCTTCCCAAGCACCTAATCTTTAAGGTACACAAAGAATGACTAGATGTGCAATAAGGATGAACACAGGTGGAGTGGAGGGGGATATTTGGACAAGAGGGGTTGATTGGGGTGGTTTATGGGGGCAGTGGGAGACCACCCATTGGGCAGGCTTTTGTAACTATTAATGGCAAAATGTACTTTTCATTTGCTGATTGGGGCCCACAGTCCACATGAGTTGTTCAGGAAAATAAAAGAAATAGCAGGCCCCCCACATGTCTTCCCTCTCAGCTTTCTCCCCTTCTGAGTTAAATAAGTATTTAAACAATATTGGTTTAAAGCATTTCATATTATTAGCTCTCTAAGGTGCCTGGTTCCATGTCTAACCATATTCCTTTCTTCTCTAGGACCTACCCTGCCCTTTTCATGCATGGCATGAAAAGGAGGAAGTCAGAAAGCCTCAGGAAGGCCAGAGAGGTGTTTGCAGATGGAGGCGAACACCCACCTAATTTCCATCCCTGCTTCTCTCCCAGACAAGCAGGGAAAGAACAAATGTGTCCTTGGGCATCTCTCCTTTTCCCACGGTGGCATCTCCCCTGCTGTAGGCACCAGTTTTGTTGGGATGAGCCCCAACAATTTAGGAGCCTCGGTGTGGCTCCAGACATTCTTTTTGCCCAACCCCCATCACAATTTTTTGCACCAGTTTAACCCTCTTAGAGTCTCACTAGATATTCTTACTAAAATATTGCATTTTCAAGTAATGATTGACTATAGATCCATGTCTATCTTCTCAAGAAAGAAAAAGAGACAGTGAGAGACATAAAGTTTAAAAGTAAAGCTTGAGAGATGGGTAGTTTATTTTAAAGGCATGCATCCATTATGGTGGACTCTGGGACAGATGGAGAAAAATTTGATGGCTTGCACACCTTTCAGTGGCACTCTCAAAACCACAGCACCTAGGGGGTAAAAATGTCCCTATTCTCTTCCTGTAATCATTTCCGTTAAGTTCCAAGCTATTTTCAGGTGCAACACAAATCAGAGGACATTAGGTTTTGTCGTGTGTTCTTTCATCATTTTCTTTTGTAAACCTCCTCATCTGTTTGTGGCCTAGCATTTATGAGCACCAGAAAATGGTTTCTTGGTTTCTTCTCCTTTTATGGGATGATATATTAGGGAGTTTTTCTCTTTTGTGAACAGCAGGTGCATGGAAATCATAGTCAAGTAGAACAGGCTGTGGCAATCAGATTAGTATTCTCTGTGGACAGAAGGAGTGTGAGGCACTTTAACTGACTCATGCATTTGGGTTCTAAGATGACTTTTAAAGACCTTAGTCTGTGGTCGAACAGTCAGCCAGCTTTCGTTTGGGATTCTAAGCTGTACTCGGGAATATTATCTGGGGAGAAGAATTTTGTAAATGTTTTACGAGTTTCTTATGATCACACATTAAAATTCAAATTCAATGCTTGTTTCAAGGCCTAAATCCTCTTGACAGTTTTCAATTGGAAAAGACTTGAGCAAGAAGACCTGTGTATGATTTTATTTGCTTGAACCAGCAGGCCCCAATTTGCAATTTGAAATTTGAAATAAAAATCCCTTTGGCTCTAAGATTTTCCTTCACTGTGGTGATTCATTTTTTATTTCTAGTAGTCAATGTCTTTGATTTTATCAGTTTTATTTTCCTTTTGTTTTCTTCTCTAAAAAATTAAGAAAAAAAGGTAACAATAGTGTGGAGGATTTTATGCTTATTTCCTGATGCAGAAATATAGTACAACATTTGGCTAAAATGATTCGTAAGAAATAAATAAACACCTTTAAGAACTGAGATTTTTCATGCACATATTCTGACATAGATCATTTTCTGGAGATGGAGAACATATTATTTTCTCCTTTCTGCCTTTTTAAGAAACCATGAGGGGCATTAGCAACTATTTGATAAAAGCACAGAGGTAAAGAGTCTAAGTGAAGACTGAGAAGTAATCCATTTGGTTACAAGTGGTTCACATGGATTCCTTAGCTTAGTTTTTTCTTTCTCATGTATTACTCTAGCTTGTTCTCTAATGAAGTATGAGATAAAAAATTCTATTAACTCCAACCATAAAAATACGGTTGGGGATATAGCTTGGAAGTAGAATGTCCCTAGGTTCAATCCTCAGTACCAATGAAAGAGAGAGAGAGAGAGAGAGAGGGAGAGAGAAAGTGAGCATAGAATAAGAAACATCTGGCATGTACTAAATGAATAAAGAGGACCAAAAAGTCTATTATTCAATGAGTTTTTAAAATAAGCTTTTATTCTGCTATCAAATGTGACTATGGATTTTGAGACAGGGCAAAACTCATAAGTAGATAACATAACTGATGGTGAATTATTAAAATTAATTGAGGAGAACTCTAGGGATATATGTATAAAATATCCTACATCTTATAGCAACAAGACTATTGAATTTGAATTTTTTCCCCTATGGAATTGATAAATCAGGGGAGGAGGTTTTATACTTCATGATAAGACTAACTTTAATGATCATTTAAATTTTTCAGTCAGATCCTGGGAATAGAAGTGGTTAGAGGGACAAAATTTGACAGTGCTGCCCTGGAGGTATGTTGGGGAATACCTGT
The DNA here is from genome assembly GCA_004027185.1 of Glis glis. NCBI lineage: Eukaryota > Metazoa > Chordata > Mammalia > Rodentia > Gliridae > Glis > Glis glis. Next base: position 37,360 of record PVJS01005226.1, read on the forward strand.
TTTTTTTTTTTAATCTGAACTATCAGCAGGAATAAATAAAATGAATGAACAAATTTTATTTGGAGGAGGAAAAAAATTTATGACACTACCAAATCTAATGCTATTCATTTATATTTCATCAAGTTTTCATAAAACCCCGAGCGGGGGCACTATCATTTCCACTCATGGATGTGAAATGTAGGATTAGGTAGGTTGCCCAGCTGGTCTGGTACACGTATCCTTTGATGATAAATCTTGGGCTCTTTTTTCCTAATCTATGAGGCCTTCCTAGTAAATGTCCAATTCTCTCCAGTGGATAATTTTTCAAGCTACAAAAATATTAAGGAGAGGGTACGGTTGCCAAAATTATCAAATAAAAATGCAGGACACCCTATATATGTCCAAAATATTATATGGGATATAACTATACTAAAAGAATTATTTGTGGTTTATCTGAAATTCACATTTAACTTTTACCTTGCAGCCATAGGTGAGAGATACTGGGCACTTGCTAAAAGGAAGGGACCAGAAGGAAAAAGCAAGTAAAAAATTGGAATATAACCATGAGTCTAGGGACAATGAATAGCGAAGACACTCCCTTCCTAAGAAAACGGATCAGCTGCACTCAGTCTTTTATCATGTGACACTGCAGTAGGACATGTGATAGTAGAGATGATGGAGATGTGGGTAAACTGGGAAGAAGTATACTTGTAGTAAATTTTAAATAAATAGGAAGAGTGTTAAGAGTTGCTCTTATCTCTGATGAACTCAGTTATTTTAACCTAGAGCAAGGTGTGTCATTAAGTCTTTTATGACTAATGCTGTGGACACCAACAGTAGCCACTCTTTATGTAGTTACTGAATGACTGAATTAAGAGCACAAACTTTGGAGTCATATTAATTGCGATGCATTATCTCTGCTACTTTGATCAGGTCACTTGACATCTTTGGGCTTCAGTGCCTTTATTTGTACATTGCAGAGTTGACATTACTGTTTTTGAGTGACTATGCTCAGTAGGTGGCAGAAGTGGCTACTTCATCGTTGTGATCATGGTGAACTAGAGTAAGAAAGGGTACTCCTTTTCTGTAAAGCTCCAAATAGTAAATAGTTTAGGTTTGGCAGGCCACAATGTCTTTGAACTCTGGACTCTACCATTATAATTCAAAAGCAGCCATAAACAGCACATATAGAAATGGGCATGGCTGTGTTCTAATAAAACTTAATTTACAAAAATGGGCAGTGTGTCAGATTGGCCTGAGGGCAGTTCTATGCCAATCCTTGATATAAAGGAGGCTCCCCGGTCTTTTTCCAAATTTCATCCTCGTGGCGAAAGGGTAGAGAAGAAGGGAGAGGGTGAGGGTGCTGCTGGAGCTGGCAGAGAGGCAGGAGTACACTGTGTCTCTAGCTGGAGACCGGCAGGAGCCACTTCTGGGGAGTGTGGGGAGGTGAAGGTGACTTGGGCGTCAACTGTGTGTAGTCAATGTCAGCTTCCTTTGGAGAAGCCCTGACCTATTAGAATAAGGAAGAGAGCTGGGTGTGGTGACACAAGCCTGTGATTCCAGTACTTCATAGGCTGAGACACGAGGATCGGAGGTTCGAGGTCAGCCTCAGCAACTTAGTGAAACTCTCAGCAACTTAGTAAGACCTTGTTTCAAAATAAAAAATAAGATAGGGCTGGAGGTATAGCCCCTAGGTTCAATTCCTAGTAACACACACACACACACATACACGTACATGCACATGTACAGGCATGCACACACATAGACACACACACACACATAGACACACATAGACATATAGGCACACACATAGACGCACGCACACACACATGCACACAAATAGAATAAGGAAGAAAGATGTGCACTCTAAGAAGACACTGAGGGCAATGGCTGGGTTTTAGGTACTTGTATAATGAAATCTCACATGTATTGGGTGATTTATTGTGCTAAACACTTCATATGTGTTATCTCACTTAGTACTTCCTAAATTCTCAAAGGACAGGCCCTATTGCTCACCCCACTTTATAGATTAAGAAGCAGATTTGGAGACGCACATGATCACAGCTATCTGGAGTTCATTCAAGCAGTCCAACTCCAATGTTTGGATGCTTAGCTCCTATACCCACGGTCTTGTATGAGGCCTGGCTCAGTTCCAGGTACAAGGCATATTTAGTACCATTCTATAACCATTTGTATAACAAACAAATGAGTGACTGAATGAATGAATGAAGCTTTATTTTTAGGCAAATCATTATCCACATAGTAGATATTTGACCTTTGATAGAATTGTTGGCGTGTTCATGGGCAATCCTACGAAACTATAGATCCATTTCCCCCCAGGAAACTTAAAGCATTTTATGCACAGGTTGCTCTCCTTATTCCTATTATTTAGTTAAAAGCCGACAGTTTTATCTTCTGCAATTCAAATGTGAAAAGTGGGGTATAGGCAGATGATAGGCCTTTTTGTGTATGTGTATGTGTGGTACTGGGTATCAAACTCAGGAGCATTATATCTCTAAGCTACACTCACTAAATTACTGAGGGCTTTGCTTAGTTGCTGAGGCTGGCCTCAAACCTTCAATCCTCCTGTTTCATCCTCCGGGTACTGGTATTACAGGTGTGCACCACCATACCTGGTGATAGGCCTCCTTAATTAGTGGCAGAAATAGAGAGTGAAGAAAATAATGCAATATTATTTCTTTTTTTTTAACGGTACTGGGGATTGAACCCAGGGGCATTCTACCACCAAGCAACACCCCCAGCTTTACTTTTTTATTCTTTATTTTGAAACAGGGTCTCACGAAGTTGCAGAGGGCCTCACTAAGTAGCTGAGGCTGGCAGCCAACCCAGATCCTCCGGTCTCAGCCTCCCAAGTACTGGGATTACAAGCGTGCACTACCATGCCCGGCATGCAATATTATTTCTAAGAAAAGGTCATGTTTATCAGGTTTGATAAGCCAGCATAACTATCCATCACAAGCATTTTTACTGTTTTACCGTGACTGACAGCAAAATATAAGTACCACATCAAGTAAAGATCTGTGTATTTGGAAAAGGAGCAAAAATGAAAAATTCAGGTTTGCAAATTATTAATAAGGCTCTGTTTTTCTTTTTCATGGCTTTATTCATTCTTTTTGAAAAAGAAAATCCTTACAATGTGTGGGGAAAGAAAAGTGTGAGAGAAACTGAATATTGTATTTATTTTCTTTTGGAGAATCACAGGCTATGCATCTCGATAGTCATTTTCCTCTGGTAATATGAGATGGTTCTGAGACTGCTGAGTGGGCCATGGGGAAGAGGAGGCTGATAAAAAGCCTGAAACCATCTCAAACTCAGTGACTGATGAGAGTTTGGTGTGTGCTTGGGGCTTTTTGGGTAATGGGGTTTGCAGCTTTTACACTATCTTTTCCAGAAACATCTGCCACTAGTATTTTAATTGGTTTCTCTTATCCCTATAAGTAGTCAATGATATTTACATAAACAGGAATAATATTGAGAGTTACCATTATCTTGGGCTAATGAGTTTTTTCCATTAAAAGTTTAAACTATGAGAAAATGCATGAAACATAAAATTTACCACCTTAGTCATTTTTAAGTGTACATACAATTCAGGGGCAGTAAGTACCTTCACATTGTTGTGAACTATTACCAGCATCTATCTCCAGAACTTCTTTTCATCTTGCAAATCTGAAACTCCGTACTCAGTAGACACTCACTTCCCATTGTCCCTGCCCCCTGGCCCCTGACAGCCACCTTTCTACTTCCTATTAGTTTGACTACTCAGTACCTTGTACAGGTAGAATCCTGTAATATCTGTCCTTTTATGACTGGCTTGTTTCACTGAACAAAACATCCTCAAGGAATCTTCTTTGAGGACATTCATTCTTATTATATCATGTGTTGAAATTTCTTTCCTTTTTAAGGCTGAATAATGTTCAATTGTGGTGTATCCCAGATCTTATCCATTCATCATCAGTTGAGGAATACAGGTTGCTACACATTGTGGCTTTTGTGAATAATGCTATCATGAACATGAGTAGGGCTAATGAATTTTACATGACACTGTGCCAGGCCTTGTACATAGAAAACACAGGAGCTTTTTTTTTGTATTGGGGACTAAACCTGGGGGCATTCTGCCTCTGAGCTACACCCCGGCCCTATTTTTATTTTATTTATTTATTATTTATTTATTTACTTATTTATTTATACTGGGGATTGAAACCAGGGCATTCTACCTCTGAGCTGTACCCTCAGCCCTATTTTATTTTTATTTTGAAACAGGGTCTCACTAAGTTGCTGAAGGCCTCTAAGTTTCTGAGGCTGGCCATGAACTTGTGATCTTCCTGTTTCAGCCTCCCAAGTACTGGGATTATAGGCATGCACCACCACGCCTAGCTTATTTTTTAATTTTGAAACAAGGTCTCTCAAAGTGACCATGCATTGGCTGCAAACCTGCAATCCTCCTGTCTCGGCCTCCCATGTACTGGGATGACAGGCATGTGCCAGCAAACCTGGCTAGGAGTTTTTGTTTTAAATGAACATCACATTGAGCCAGCAATTATAGCATTACAATCAACGTCTCACTCCTTCATTTATTTGACATTTACTGAGAGCCTACTCTGTTCTAGTGTGTAATAGAGAATTTGGTCTTGCCCAAAGAGAAGATCTGGCCTTTTCATTTGACTTCTGGGAGGTGATTACCGGGCCCTTGGGTTCTTATGCCTGATAGTGGTATCTTTGTTTTCTTGTGGGCTTTAGGTCAGACTGGGTAGTCTAACAATATAAATTAGGAAGGAAGCTGGCTACATTCAGATAGTCTTGTGACAGTGTCTCAGTCAATAACCTCACTACTATAATCAAAAAGACTTGACCACACAACTTTTAGAGGTAGGAAGATTTATTTTCTCATGGTTTCTTGGAGATTCTGGGTTCAGTCCATGTGAGGCTGGAGCCTCTGGATTTCAGGGCATGGCAATGGGAAGCAGAGAGAGGGAAAGCACGTGGGCTCTTCTCCTCAAATCACAGAAGCTAGAAGCAGAGAGCCCAAGGGGAGGAGAGAACCTGATATTACCCTTAAGGCCACTTCCCACCAGGGTCCCCTCCTTAGTAACCAAGCCTCACTTCCAACATTGCTACCTTGTATCTGTGAGGGCTGGGGGGCATTATAAATCAAAACCAATACACTCCACCCCTGGCCCCCTAGACCTCGCAATCCCCTCACAGTGGAAAATGCATTTAGTCCATTTCCAAGAGTTCTCACAGTCTTAACAATTCCAGCATCACTTAAAAGTCCCAAAGTCCGAAGTCTCCCTGAGACTCAAAGTGAACTCTTGGCTGTGAGCCCCTGTAAAGGAAAATGAAAATAAAAAGCAAGTTACATGTGAAGAGCCCGCCAATTAGCCTAGCTATCGCCATGACAGGCTCCAAGAAACAGAAATTCAGGCGAGGCCTTAACCTGACCCTGGGTTCCTGGAAAAACTATAGAGTCACCCCACCCAAGAAAGGACCAATCAAAAATGAGACAAACAAGTACCGGACGTTCCATGATCGTTGACTCATGGCCTATACCCTACCTTTTTTGGCAACCCCGAGACTTACACCAATCCCCAAACTACAATATTCAAATCCCTGCTTGTTAGCCAATCAAAATAAAGGGCACCAAAGGCCCCCAGTTTGTGTATAAAAGTTGTTCTAAAAATCAGCTCGGGGCTCTGTCTCACCGCTGCAGTCGAACGGGCAGAGGGTCCAAGCTCGAGCTTGTAATAAAGACTCCTTGCTTTTGCATGAGGACCTGGACTCCTGGAGTTTCCTCGGGGGATCACTGATCTGGGTGTTTCACATGCATCCAATGTACAATGGCGGAGAGTACACATCTGTATCCCAAAAGGGAGAAATAGGGCTATAGAAAGAAGTAATGGGACCAGAATAGGTTCGAAATCCAGCAGGGCAAGCATTAAATCCTGCAGGTCCATTTCTGGCATAGAGGGCACATGGTGGTGAGATGCAATCCCCAAAGGGCCTTGGCAGCCCCGCCGCTGAGGCCTGGTTGGTTGCAATGGGCAGCGTACTGGCTCTTCCAGCCTGGCTCCATAGCTTGCAACTTGCAGTCTTTCCTTGGGGTCATTCCGCACTTCTGGCATTTCTAAATCTTGGGAGTTTTTCTTGCAACCTTGGTTTCACCCTCACAGCTTCTCAAGTTGCCTCATTTGGGTCTGTTTGCAGGGATTCTGAACTTGCCACACATTGCCTGGCTTCCTAGGCCTTCTTTTCAAATCTGGGGGGAGGACCCTATGACCCCTTTTTTTCCAGTGAAGCCAGCATTATATGAGCACTGAGATGGACTGCCAGCAGGAAGGGTAGTCATGCCTTCTTTAATCATTGCTGCTGGCCCATCTCCACCTTGACTATGGCTGAGCCTGTCCCATCATGGGTGGTGCTGGGCCTGCCTTCATCAAGGTTGCAGGGAAGAAATCTAAGTGCCTTTCTTCAAAATTGCTGCCCTTATTTCCATGGTTACAAACTGTCCTGACCTCATTCCTTTCTTTTTTATGCAAATCTTCAACTGCCCTGACTGCATTCCTTTCTTTGCTCCTAATCAAAGCATTTGACCTCCCTTTAGCCATTTTACTTTCTTTCACAGCACCATCTCTCTGGGCCCCAACTTTACACATACCTTTCTGGCTAAACTATAAATCTATAAAGTCTCTGCTTTGCTTTCCTCCCAAAATTCAGTTTACAACTAGCTGAATGTGGACATCAATATCTATAATGCAGTTTGGATATTTTGCTATTTTGGGATTTCCTCTGCCAGGTTAATCAGTCCATCATCTTTAAATTTGGCCTCACACAAAGTTTCAGAACAGGGGCAAAATGCCAATATGTTCTTTGCCAGAGTGTAACATGTGTGGTCTCTACTCAATTTTCCAATGGAGTCCTCTTTGCCCTCCAATATCTCCTAAGCACAGTCTCTACCATCTGCCTTTCTAGCCACATTCTGGCCCTTCCAACTTCCTCTCACAAAACATTTCCAAAGACTCACAAAACACCTGGTCAGACTTAGAGTAGTTGAGGTAGGATAGAAGAAATAAAATATTAGGCAGAAAGGAGACAAATTGGGAAAGGGAAAATATAGTTTTAAAATCTAGAAAATTCAGAATCTCTAACTCCACCCTACAGAGCGTGTTCTATCTTAGGCAGAAGCCTCAGTGAGCTCACGCCCAAAATCACAATGGCCCCTCTCCCCGCCTGAGATTCCTGAGATGCTTAGTAAACAAAGGGTCCTTAAGGAGAGACAAGGTCAGATATCTCCCAGCCACCACCCATTAATGCCAGGAACCTGAGGATTAAGAGGAAGTCCAGACCTCCACCCCACCATGTGCCCCTAGCCACCCCTCTAGGTTCCCTATAGGAAAAGGATTGCAAAGATCCCAGGGGCCTCTCATGCTCTTGAGGTGGCCCATACTCTCCCTTGAACATGTATCCCCACTTTTCCTTAATAAACCTCTGTCTTTGTCTCTGACCTGTGCATGCTGAAATTATTTTCTTCATGGAAGTCGAGGACCCTGAGGGTCCTGAGGTGGGTTTCCATTCCCAAATCTGGGAAATCTTTGGGACTCTCCATGGAATTATCGTGTTTTCTCATGACACAGTGACCCCACTTCTCTGGTACTAATTTCTGTCTCAGTCAATATTCTCACTGCTATAATCTAAAATACCTGACCACACAACTTGGAGAAAGGAAGATTTATTTTCTCACAGTTTCTTGGAGAGTCTGGGTTTAGTCTATGTGAGGCTGGGGTCTATGGATCTCAGGGCATGGCAGTGGGAAGTAGAGAGAGAGAGAGAGAGCACACGGGTTCTGCTCCTCAAATCACAGAGGTCAGAAGCAGAGAGCCCAAGGCCTGATATAATCCCCAAGGCCACACCCCCCAGACCCCTCCTTAGCAACCAAGCCCAGCTTCCAACATTGCTACCTTGTTTCCATGAGGGCTAGGGGGACTTCTAAATCCAAACCATTGCAGACAGGAATGACCATGACAGAAAGATCAATAATATACCTTAAAGTAAGGGTCTTGGGCCAATAGATATCAACTCACCTGGGGACTGAGATTAACCACATGGCCAATCAGTCAATCATCCCTATGTGTTGGAGCCCCACTCTGAATACCAAGGCTCAGGCAAGGTTCCTTGGTTGGCAATACTCCATGTGTATTGATGGTGGGAGACCAATGTGTCCTGAAGCCATGTGAAGGGGACAACAGAAGCTCCGCATTTGGCATATATGAACTTTGCCCCCTTTTCTTTTTCCCTTGCTGGTTTTAATCTGTATCCTTTCCCTTCTACAAACCATAGCTATAAGTATAATCACTTTCAATGAGTCCTGTACTTCACGTTAGTGAATCATCAAACCTGAGGGTAGTTTTGGGAGTCCCCCCAAGCTTGCAGAAGTTAGGGCAATCTTGGGGACCATAGCATCTAACTTTATAGTTGTTCTAACTACTCACACTTAGGCATTGTGCTAGATGTTGAGTATAAGCTATTAAATACAACACAGTTCCCTCAAAACATGGCTAAGGGGAAGACAGATTTTCAAGTGCTTCCAACAGGACATTGAATGGCACTGAGGCATCAAATATCAGTGCATTATAGAAATGGTAGGGAGTTGGGTATGGCTGGTCTTACTCCAGGCTTCTCTTATTGCTCTGTCTTAATGCATAACATCTCCATTCATCCAGTTGGTCAAGGCAAAAATCTAGAAGTCATCCTTGACTTCTTTCTTTTTTCCTTAGCTCCATGGTCTAGCCATCCTCAAATCCCATGAATTTTACTTTCTATATCTCTCAAGTATGTCTTCTCCTCCCCATCTCCTCCACTGTCCCCCTTACAGTTTCCTACAACCATAATCTTCCTCGGAACACTGCAATAGCCTTCTTACTAGTATACCAGATCCACCCCTTTTCTGTCAATCCATCCTCCAAACTGCAGCTAGAGTGATCTTGTCACTCTCACTATGAACTACATTATAATGTGAAACTATAATGCATTTCTCCACTGGCGTCTCTACTCCTCTATCTGAGGTCTCCAATTTCTCTCTAGCTTCCACATATGAGAGAAAACATACAGATATTCACTTTCTGAGACTGGCTAATCTCACTTAGCTTAATATTATCAAATTCTATCTGTTTTCCTGAAAATGACATAATTTTGTTCTTCTTTATGGTTGAGTAAAATCCCATTGTGTGTATATGCCAGTTTTTTGATTCATTTATCTGTTGATGGACACCTAAGTTGGTTCCATAATTGGACTATTGTGAATTATGCTGCTACAAACATGGATATGCATGTATTGCTATACTAAACATACAAGGAAGGGGAGGGACTGGGGTGGGATCTGGAGAGAAACACACCAAGTGCTGTGCGCATGTATATTCCTTTCACTCTATATCTCATTATGATGTATAATTACAATGCACCAATAAAGGTATATATAAAAAAGGGCTGGGGTATAGCTTGAAGGTAGGATGCCCCTGGGTTCAATCCCCAGTACCCAAATAAATAACTACATAACTAAAATCTCATTATGTTGTCACTTCCTGCTTCCCACATACTCTTAATTTTTTTTAAAAAATTAGTTTCCCATTTCCACTAAGAAAACACACAATCCTTGGCTGGCTTCAAGGTGCTGTGAGCTCTGCGCCCACATCTGTTCCAGCATCTTCCACATCAGTCTCGCCCTCTCACTCTGCTCCAGTCACGCTAACCTTTTGGTTTCCTGTACTCCACATGTTCCTGCCCCACAATAAGGGCTTTGCACATACACTTCCCTCTACCCAGGATCTCATCTCCCCCTTCTTTGACTGTTTAACATGCCTTCTTCAGATCTCAGCTCAGGTTTTACACCTTCAGAACTGTCTTCCTTGACTTCCGTAATTGATATCCCTCTGAAAGTGCCTCCATAGCACTACAAACTTCCTCTTCACAGAATTTATAAAAATTGTGGTTTTAAGTTAAAAATGGGTATTTACCAGGCAGGCCATAGAAGTATTTTGTCAAAGGAAGATAGTATGTTTAGGTATAACTGACTCCAGGGGCTCCTGCAATGTTCTAGGACCTGTTTCCCTGATGTACTTTATGCTGGCTATTTTGTCGGCTAAACTTCCTGTTCATAGCAAAGATGCCATTGTCCTCACAGCCAGCAAGCCCTTCACGGGTGATTTGACATTTATGTGTGTGATGATGTTTCGAATATCTGTCTCCTTCCCCAGATGGCAAGTTCACTTTTTCCCTACACACCTGACACATTTCCTGGCACAGAGTGAGTGAGAGGATTGATGAATAGACGCAGAAGATAACCTGTGTGAGGAGAGGAGGAGGAGGAGGTGAAACTACATTGGGAGGTGTGATACCTTTATGATGGATTTCTGTGGAGAGACTCTCGACTCTTTAAAATTAGGATGCTTTTGATACAATTTCTGATAAAAGCAGATGGCTTTAAAGTCAATGCTTGGAGAAGTTAAGAGACTATTTCAACAATTGTGGTGCATAATCCCAGTACTTGGGAGACTGAGACAGGAGGATCACTGGTTCGCAGCCAGCCACAGGTACTTAGTGAAGCCCTCTGAAACTTAGTGAGACCCTGTTTTAAAATAAAGAATAAAAAATAGGGCTAAGGGTGTAGCTCAGAGGTAGAATGCCCCTGGGTTCAATCCCCAGTACTAAAAAAAAAAATTGTTGAAATATGAAAAGACTTTAAAAATACTTTATTTTTAGAATAGCTTACATTGCAATAAAACAGTTTTTAAAAAATTGAGAAGATAATATAGAGTTCCCATATACCCCACACTGAGTTTTCCCATTATTAATATCTTATACCACATTATGGTATATTTCTTGCAATTAATGAACCAATAGTGATAACATTTTAATTAACTATAGTACATAGTTTTTTCAGATTTCCTCATTTTTTAACCTAATGACTTTTTTCTGTTCTAGGATCTTGCATTGGTTTCCTATGGCTGCCATTAAAAATAATTCACAAACTTGGGTGGCTGAAAACACCACAAATTCATTGTGTTACAGTTTTAGAGGCCAGAAGCTTGAAATCAAGGTTTGAGCAAGGTGAAGTTCCCTCTGAAGCCTGTGGGGAACCCTTTTGTTGCTGCTCCTGGCTTCTGCTGCTTTGCTGGCACTCTTTGGTCTTCCTTAGCTTAAAACTACCTAGCGCCTTTCCCAGCCTTCATTGTTTAATGGCATTCTCCAGTGGCTGCTGGATTTGGTGGTGCATACCTGTAATCCCAGTACTTGGGAGTCTGAGACAGGAGGATCACAGATTTGAGGCTAGCCTCAGCAATTTAACAGGACTCTTAGGAAGCTAGTGAGACCCTGTTTCAAAAAAAAAAAAATAAAACTGGCTAGGGATGTAGCTTGGAGGTAGAATGTCCTTGGATTAAATCCCTAGTACCAAATAAATAAATAAATAAATAAATAAATAAATAAATAAATAAGACATTATCTACATATCTTCACTTCATAAGGGCATCAGTCACCCTGGCGTAGGGAACATCTTAACTAATTACATTGCAATGGCCCTATTTCTAAATAAAGTCATGTCCTGAAGTATGAAGGTTAGGACTTCAACATATCTTTTTTGAGATAAGACATAATTCAACCCATAATAGATCTCACCAAGATACCACCTTGTGTTTAGCTATCATGACTTCTTAGGCTCCTCTTGGCTACAATAGTTTCTCAGACTTCTCTTGTCTTTTGATGCCTTGACAGTTCTGAGGAATGCTGGCCAGGTATTTTATAGGCTGCCCACTATTAGAATTGTCTTGATGTTTTGCTCATGTTAAGACTACAGTTATGTGTCCTAGAAGGAAGACTACAGAGTGATGTTTTCATCACATCTTATACTATCAACTTGATTGATCACTGTGAAGTCACCCACTCTATGGCATTTTGTTATGGCAGCTCTAGCAGACTAATACATTCCATTGATTTTTACCTTCTTGAGTACTTCCTTGTTTTGGGCACTGTAAAATGTGCTAAGATCACGTTCTATATTTTCTGCCTCAGTCCTAGAATTAGTCATTTCTCCAAGAATCCCTGGTTCCTTTTATTAGAGAATGATATTAGAAGCCAAGATTTAGGCAATGAGAAGGATTTTGGATAAAGAATGTGAATGGCTCAGAAAGCTGAGAGAGAGAAGAGAATTATAGGTACAGTGCCCATGAAAAAGGGAGGAAGGAAATTGCCCAGACCGAGCTAGTGTTTCCTTGTTAGAGAAGGGTGATGAAGGAGGAGAGAGCTGAGTGGGGGAAGTAAACAAAGATGACAAGCACATCAGTTCTTGATGTTTGCTGACAGGTATCAAAGTAAAGGGCTCTGTCATTAGCTGAGTTACTGATTGTCAGTCATGAAGGGCTTTTCAATAATTGATTAAAAATAGCAATATTCCATTCCTTGCCTCAATGTCAAAAAACAACTATCTACATGGATATGGCTTCAGAATCCTGTGAGAGCATAGATCTCTTCAAAAAGTCCAAATAAGATGGGAAAACCTGGTAGGAATTCTGTGCACTTTGTCTTTGCTGCCTAGTTCTGGTCATCTAGTGAACGTGACCATCAGGGAACCAAGCTGGTGCTGGCAGCCTACTTCATATTGAACACTAATGCCTATTAGCTTTTCAATTATGTGGCCACTTGTATTGATAGTTAGGGTGACTGGTTGTCCATCTATCTGTTCTGTCACTGAGCTGGGATATTGGGAGCTTCTTCTGAGTATTGTCCCATGTGAAGTCACTTTTTAACATAGGTCATACTATATCTCAGTAGTCAAGAATGACCAACCTTGAGCAACTGGCTGGCACAAAGAGAGACTCTAGTGACTGACTTTGGCCATCTTAGACAGAAGTATAAAAGTAAGTAAATGGTCCTATAGTGGCTATATACAGAGTTTAGATTATTGTGGGAGGAAATGAGATAACTCCTTGGCAAAGTCCTTAATACAATGTAAGCAATTTGAAAGTTTGTGCTGAGCCAGGCATGGTGGCGCACGCTTGTAATCCCAGTACTTGGGAGGCTGAGACAGGAGGATCAGAGGTTTGCAGCCAGCCTCAGCTACTTAGTGAGGCCTTCTGTAACTTAGTGAGACCCTGTTTCAAAATAAAAAATAAAAAATAGGGCTGGGGGTGTAACTCGGAGGTAGAATGCCCCAAGGTTCAATTCTCTGTACTGCAAAAAAATTTTTTTTGGCTATGTACTGAATTATGCCCCCTCAAAATTCAAATGTTTAGCTAGGTGTGGTTGCACTCACCTGTAATCCTAGCTACTTGGGAGGCTGAAGTAGGAGGACCCTAAGTTTGAGGCCAGCCTGGGCAACTTAGCAAGACAGATCTAAAGAAAAAAAGAAAGAAAAGAAAAAGAAAAAGGCCCAGGAGTAGCTTAGTAATAGAGCATTTGTCTTGCATGTTTGAGGTTCTGGGTTCAATCCCCAGCACTACCAAAGGAAAAAAAAAAGATAAATAAGTAATAATTTGTATGTGTAATCCCTAACCTACAATGTGGTAGTATCTGGAGATGGGCCTTTGGGAGGTAACTAGATTTAAATAAGGCAATAAAGGTGGGGCCGTTTGATGGGATCAATGCCCTTTATCAGATGAGACTCCAGAGAGCTCCCCTTCTATCTTCCATGTGAAGACCCAGTGAGAAGGTGGCTGTCTACAAGCCAGGAAGAGAGACCTCACTAGAAGCTGACCATGTTGGCACTCTGATCTTGGACTTTCAGCTGCCAAAGCTGTAAGAAAATACAAGTTTTTTAAGTTGCCCAGTTTATGGTATAAATTGATATTATAAACAAGGTATCAAATGTCAGGATTTTTCAGTGAATTTGTAGAATCTTTTCCTTAAAGCTGAGACTTTATTCATTGACAGGTGATTGAGTTCACTATATTAATTATAGCCACAGGCTATAATCCCAGTCAGATGTCTTTTAGATGAACCATAAAATTATTATCTCTGAGCTGGATAAGAACTGACGAGTCATTTGATTCATCTTTTCATATGGCTGATGAGGTCACTGGGGCCCAGAGTGATTCAGAGGTTTAGCATAAACCACATATCTGGAGCCAGGTTTCCCCTACCAAGTCAGTGTTCTCTTCACCAAATGCCTCAGTGCACATCATCAGCCACAGGGATGGTGAAACTGTAAAGATGAATTCGCCTGAATCAGAGCACCTAGAGAGTGTGAAAATGTCCTTTCTTCAGGGTCATGTGAGAAAACATTGTATAGCAGCATTAACTTATTTAAAGTTAATGCTTTATTTATTTATTGCTGTTATTTAAAGATGCAAAGAAATTGTGACTCGTTTGTTTTTTAATAATAGATCTAAACTTCCTGTTGAACTCCACTCCCCCAAGCATAGGATGTAGGAGTATGGGGAGTGGAGGGGACAGTGTCACCTATATTTGCCGACAGATAGCAGGACTGTCTCTCCCATTTAAATAGTTTCTTTTAGATCATTTGGTTTATTTGGAGTTGGTGTTTAGAATTTCCTTCCTCTCTTCCTGCTCCTTCTCAAAATGGCCTTGATTCTGTGTATGCAGCTTGCATGCTGACCCAGGTCACCAAGCCTGGCTCTTGGCCTGTGAGTGCTGAGTTGTGCCTGGATCAGTCTCTTTTTTTAGTACAGAGATCAGGTAATCTGGCCCTAGTTCAGGTCTCCACTAGTCCACCAATTCTTTCAGTGACTTCTGTCCCTTCCCTGATGCACATGGGAATTTTCTGATCCTCTAGCCTAGGAATGGGCACAGAGTAGCCCTTGGGCCAATGACTGTTTTCATGAATAAAGTTTTATTAGAATATGGCCATGCCTGTTCACTTACCCATGGGTTATAGCTGCTTTCATGCTACAACAAGAGCATTGAGTGATTGTTACACAGACTTTCTCGTCTACAAAGCCAACAGTATTTCCTATCAAGTCCTTTACAGAAGACATTTGCTGGCCTCTGTTCTAGACCAGTGCCGTCCAGTAGAAATTGCTGTGATGATAAAGACATTCTATGTCTGCACTAATACAGTATCCCCCAGCCACACACAGTAACTGAATACTTAAAATGTGGTTATAGCAACCAAGGAAGCACATTTTACATTTTATTTAATTTTGGTTACTTATAAATTTTAGTTGAAGTAGCCTTATGTGTTTAGTGACTAGTGCAGCGCTACAAACTCTGAACAAGTCTTAGGAAGCCAGGAATTCTGCCTCAAGATCTCTCTGGCTCCTTCCCTTGTCTTCTGCATTATTGCTCTTGGAACATGTTTCCACGTGCAATGTTTTGAACCAGAGATATGCAGCTTTCCACAAGCAGACCAGGGGAAACATGCTTTTAGTCCCAGATGTTCCAGATTCTTCCATATCTATCAGATGTTTATAGCCCCAAGGTTTGACCCAGGGACAGGATGCAAAGAGTAAACTCTATAACATTCTTCTTTTTGCACAATCGCTTCGGTCTCAGTGGGCAGCCATTCCCTCCTTTCTCATATAGCTGAGACTTCCTTATAATATGCTGTATCTTCCTCTCCCCTGAGATAGCATCGATTCTTTTCCCTTCCAAGGCCTATCAGATGGATGAGGCGCAGAGATAGAAACCAGCTTAACTATAAGGGAGGTCCATCATACTGGCATTCCAAAGGCTGTTGTTGATAGGATTGGTACATTAACTCGATTTATGTGTGGTTAAACACTCGACTATACTCAGATCCAATGCACATTTGTTGAGTACCAGATAGGTTCAGGCGCTTGATCCGTTGCTAGAAAGAACCCGATCTGCTCCCTCCCTGTTTTCTGTTCTTCTCCCCACCCCAAGTTGACAAATACAGTTTTGCAATGGATCTTTTGAACACTCTTTCAGGAATTGCAGGGAGAATGCTTGAAATACAAGTATAGCCTTTTCTTGAAGAATTCACACTTTTTCTGGCCTCTCATCTTTTCTGGAAAGCCTCTCCTGATCGCATCATTAGACCCACATCACCCGCCCTCCTGCGGCAGCACCTCCACTGTGTTATTACCAGAAACTAGTGATTACTTGATTAATTTCCTGTCTCCCCTTTCAAATACAGGCCGCACGAGAGCAGGAAATTCTGTTTTCTTCACTGCCCTATTCTTAGTACACCCAGGAATGCCTGCCAGAATGTAGGTATAGATATTTTTGAATAAATGAGATAATCGGGATTATGCCTCATAGTATAACTTTGATGTTAGAAACAAACAAATCTTCCTTATCTGGGGTGAAGATAAAAAAGGACAAATGAAATGAAGGCGGTGGAGAGTCCCTCTTTATTGTCATTGTGGGGATAGGGAGTTGTAAAGAAGCATGGCATCTGACCTGCATCATGAATTGAAAAAACAAAACTTGAGAAGTTGAATATTGTCCCCTGTATGCAGAGAAGACCTATAAACTCCTATTCTCTGATCCCCAAATTCCAAGGATTTTGTGTGTGTGTGTGGGGGGGGGGATAGGGATGGGAATTGAACCCAGGGGCATTCTACCTCCGAGTAACACCTCCAGCCCTATTTTATTTTAATTTTCGAACAGTGTCTTGCTATGTTGCTAAGGCTGGCCTCAAACCTGCAATCCTCCTGTCTCAGCCTTCCAAATACTGGGATTACAAGTATGCGCCACCATGCCCGGCTATTTTTATTTTTTATTTTACCTATTTATTTATTTATTATTTTGAGGTGGGGGTCTTGCTTTGTTGCCCAGGCTGGCCTTGAACTCCTAGGCTCAAGTGAGACTCCTACCTCAACCTCCTGAGGAGCTTGAACCACACAAACAGGCCACTATGCCCAGTTTACCATACCCATTTTTTTTTACTTGATTACAAATGATGCGACCCAGATTAATTTCTGAAACTCATATTTATCTAAAATTCTGGTAATTATCAATTTCCAAAGGCATGTTTTATTTTGTTTTGGTGTCTTTCATTTTTAATAAAATAATTAGAGCCGAGCATGGTGGCACACACTTGTAATTCCAGTACTTGGGAGGCTGAGACAGAAGAATTGCAGGTTCACGGCCAGCCTCAGCTACTTAGTGAGGCCCTCCACAACTTAGTGTGACCCTGTTTCAAAATAAAGAATAAAAAATAGGGCTGGGGGTGTAGCTCAGAGGTAGAATGCCCCTGGGTTCAATCCCCAGTTCCACAAAAAAACCCCAAATAAAATAATTTGGCTTAAATGTATTTATTTGTCTGGGCATGGTGGCACACACCTGTAATCCCAGTATTTGGGAGGCTGAGAAGGGGGATTGCAGGTTTAAGATGAGCCTCAGTAACTTAGTGAGACTCTCAGCAACCTAGTAAGACCCTGATTCAAAACAACAACAAAAAAAGAAAGAAATGGTCAGGGGTGTAGCTTGGAGGTAGAACACAACTGGGTTCAATCTCCAGTACCACACACACACACACACACACACACACACACACACACACACAGTATTTACTTATTTATTTATTGAATGTATAAATAGATACCAAACTAGTCAATATCCACTGAGAAATAATCAATTGAAACCTCACTGGGCAACATTTCTATGAACTCATAGTTTTCTTTAACTTACAGAGTTGTAAAATAGCTCAGAGATTGAAAGGCACAGATAACTATGAAGGGTACATACACAGAACCCCCAGTAATTCTTTTTTACTCTTTTAAAATATTTCACGCATTTTTCTGCTATATTGAAGCTGATTATAGGCTTAAATGTATATTTGGAATTAACAAGAATGTTTTTAAATTATTTTCCATCTTAAGCCACTTTAATTTGCAATGTGTCTTAATTTAGGCTCTTTTTTAAGAAAATAAAAGAGACTAGCAAATAAAATTACTGAAGACTTATTTAAAATGATAAAATACATATCTATCTATCTATCTATCTATCTGTCATAAACCACAACACATTCGGCATTAGTGAAGCACTGCTACTATCATCACCAGCAATCTGCAAAAACCTTGAAATAAAGATTTCTTTCTTGCCTCGCCAAATGTATGAAATTATTTAAGAATTGGAAATGGGCTAACATTTAGTTACTTAATGAGAATAGCATAGATTTCCCATTCTGGTGAAGTGATAGAAATCTCTACAACCTCATCAGACTGAAAGTAATGGTTTTGAAAATGCAGGAGAGGGGAGAAAAGAGAAATCAATTAAATTGCTTTTGCAGTAGTAATTACAGATTGTGAGGTACAGGTTTTGTTTAAGAGATTTTGAAAGGGACTTTACATTAGAGCACACTTAATATCAGGGTGGTTAATCCAAGAACGAACAAGTTTTGATACATCCCTGGTTATTTTCTTGCTATACTTAGTGAGACCCTGTTCTGAAATAGAAAAGGGTCTGAGAGTGTAGCATGCAGGTAGAATGCCTGTGGGTTCAATCCCCAGTAACCCCCCCCACACACACACACAAAAGAATGCACATGCAAAATTTTACAACACTGCTGTCTGGGGTTTGGTCAGCAGGCTTCTAGTTGGCTGCCTCTGGAATGAATGATTGCCAAGATATAAGACACACTCCATGTCCACGAATCCAGATCTTTTCTCTTGGGAAACTGCTGTGTGTGTGTGTGTATGTGTGTGTGTGTGTGTGTGTGTGTGTGTGTGTGTGTGTGTGACTATGGTTTAAACCCAGGGGAATTCTACCTCCCAGCTACACCCCAGCCCTATTGTTTTATTTTTATTTTTGAAACAGGGTCTTGCTAGGTTGATGAGAGTTTCTCTACTTACTGAGGCCGTCCTTGAATCCTCTTGTTTCTATCCTCTTGTTTCAGCCTCCCAAGTACTGGGATTACAGGAGTGCACCACAATGCCCAGCTGGGAAACTACTTTTGATGTCTATCTGTGCAAGTTATTGACTTAGTGCCTCTTGGTTCCAAATATACCCTTTTTGTTTGCTTTGTGAAAATTCAGCTGGGCCCTTTAGTTTTCCTCTGCCAGTTGGCACAATGCTAAGCTATGCCAGTAGAGGGTACTGGAGAGACATTGACAGAGAAAGTGGTTTGCTTTCTGTCTCCAGGGAGCTCTCTTGGCTGCTCCTGCAACATGGGCAGCTTCTGCAGTGTTCGGCTGCTACAGCATGGATGACTTCTGAAACATCTAGCTCCCTCAGTGTGCACAGCACCTAGTGGCTGTTCCTACAGTGCACTGTGGCCAGCAGCTTCCCCGGGAGTCTTTGGGGCACTTTAGTATAACAATCTCTTTCTGGAGACAATTTCCTTTGCACAGCTTTCCCTGACACCCTAGAAAGATTTCCAACAAGTCCCACTGGTACGGATCAGTGACTTCTTTTTCATTCTCTAAGCTACAGCCATACCCTCCAACAATGTCTTAGTGAGTTCAGGTTGCTATAACAAAATACCATAGACACAATGCCTTATAATCAACAGAAGTTTATTTCTATCCATGTCGAGGCTGGAAGTCAAGATCAGGGTGCCGGCATAGTTGGTTCTGGTGAGGGTCCTCTGCCACATTGCACACTGTGGGCTTTTTGTTCTAGCCTCTCATGGCAAAAAGAGAACTAGAGAATTCTATGGGCATTAACTCAAACTGTGGTTCCGCCCTCATGGCCTAATCACCTCTTGAAGGTTCCACCAAACAGGTCTGGATCTTGGGCTTGGGTGGAAGGAGTTCTGTCTCAGCCCTGGGGTAGAGGCTGATCCTTACATCTGCTATTTCTTTTTTTTTTTATATGCTTTTATTGGTGCATTATAGTCTCACATCATAATGTAAATCATGTTGACAGTGACATACATGCACACAGTACTTGGTGGGCCCCCCTCTCCCTGGGCTCCCTCCCCAAACCCCCTTCCCTAAACAGAGTACTGAAATTGACATTGGTATTTTTACATATGTACACAAAGCCAATGGTAGTAATTCCTTAATTGATCCTCACTCTTCCCCCTCCCCTTCCCCTAGACCACCTCACTTGGCTCTACTGAGGTTTCTTCATTATTTGGAGTTCCTTCAGTATCCCAATTACTCCCTAGCATCTGCATATTAGAGAAAACATATGACCCTTCACTTTCTGTGACTGGCTGATCTCATTTAACATAATGTTCTCCAGGTCCTTCCATTTTCCTGCAAATGACATAATTTTGTTCTTCTTTATTGCTGGCTACAATTCCATTGTGTGGATATCCCATAATTTTGTAATCTATTCATCTGCTGATGAACACCTAGGTTGGTTCCATAATTTGGGTATTGTGAATTGTGCTACTATGAACATGGATATGCATATATTGCTATAGTTCTCTGATTTCAGCCCCTTTGGAATGATACCTAGTAGTGGTATAGCTGGATCATATGATGGATCCATTCCCAGTTTTCTGAGGAATCTCCACACTGATCTATCTTCATAGTGGCTGAACTAATTTGCAATCCCACCAACAGTGTAGAAGAGTTCTAATTTCCCCACATCCTCGCCAACATTTATTGTTTTCTGTCTTCTTGATGATTGCCATTCTGATTGGGGTTAGAGGGAATCTCAGTGTAGTTTTGATTTGCATCTCCCTGATTGCTAATGATGTTGAACATTTTTTCATGTATTTATTGGCTATTTGTATCTCTTCTTTTGTGAAGTATCTATTTAGTTCAACGGTCCATTTCTTGATTAAATTATTTGTTTTTTTAGAGTAAAGTCTTTTAAGTTCTTTGTATATTCTAGATATTAGTCCTCTATCAGAGGGATACATCTGCTATTTCTATATTTGGAGTTCTCACTTCTATTTTTTTTTTGCGGTACTGGGATTGAACCCAGAGGCATTCTACCTCTGAGCTACACCCCAGTCCTATTTTTTTATTCTTTATTTTGAAACCGGGTCTCACTAAGTTGCAGAGAGCCTCACTAAATAGCTGAGGCTGGCCGTGAACCCGGATCCTCCGATCTCAGCCTCCCAAGTACTGGAATTACAAGCATGCGCCATCACACCCAGCTCTGGAGTTCTCACTTCTTGCTAGCCAATTCCTTGCTACACTAATCTCTTCTTGTAGTTAGCAACTCATGATATTAAACTTCTCCTTATTGGAATTACTGTTATGGGTTCTGTCCCATGAATTGACTCAAACTGAACCATCCCAGAGCTATTAACAGCTTTCCCGTGTATGTTGATGTTATTTAGACAGAACATCCCTACCCATGATGTTATTTAGACAGACCATCTCTACCTCTCCCTACCCAGAAATCACACACACCTTATAAGATATGTTTACATCTCTTGACTTGAGCAAAGGGTTAATTATCCACCCTCACCTAATAGATGAGCTACTTGGGAACATGAAAAGTTCTATGAATTCCTCATGACTGAATAGCCAGTTCATGGAACTGGGACCAGAACCAGGGTATCTTGACTCACAGCCAGTGTTCTTTCCTCTCTGCCATATTGACATTATTCACCAAAAAATTAATTAAGCAACTATTTCTATATGGCCTTATGATACTCAAATTATAAAAATTTCTTCATAGGTATATCTATACTTCTCAGGTAGAGTGAGCAGGGATTGTAGAATTTAGCATCAGAGAGACATGGACTATTTTACCAATTGGGGAATCTGGGGTAAGTGGATTAACATTGTAAAATAAAAATATCCACAATACAGGGTTGTTGGGAAGAGAAAATAGGATCACAGCCCCTATCTTCATTAGACAGACTTAGGGGAATAAGACAAATAAAAAGGTGACCGAATCACACCAAACCCATTCCCATTTTATATTTAATTTAAGTTTATTTAAATATAATTTATAAAATAAATTTAATTTTATTTAAATATAAATTAACCCATTTTATATTTAATTAATAATACATAATTCATACTCAATTATTTCCCCCACTCACACATTTCTCCTACATATATTTTAAGAAAAAAGTGTTTTTGTGTGTGTGTGTGTGGGAACTGGGGATTGAACATAGGGGCATTCTACCTTTTAGCTACACCTCCTTATGACCTGTCACTGTTTCTGCTGTCCAACAGTGAGTTTGTGTCTTACAGAATATTGTAGAATTAGTTTGAGCGAATCAGAGTCATTGAGAGGGGTGAGCTACATACCACCTCATTAATTATTCTTTTCATAATCAGTGTGCACAAATGTAAAGCTAGCTGTATTCTGAGTCCTTTTCCTGTCTGACAGGAACCGTTTGCACAGAGACCTACAGGCCACTCAAAGTAATCATCTTCTGTGACTGAAGTCCACCTCTGGGGCTCAGATCCGTATGCACGTCCCTAAGCCTTAGCCTCGCAGCTCTCCTGGAATCTCCCTTTTGGAGCTCTCATGTTTGAATAAGAGGTTTGGGTTCCATGAACTGTAGTTACACAGCATCTCACATTTACTTATTTGCATGCCCCATAATTTTTTTTTAAAAAAGAGTACATAAAGATAACAAATGATATTATGATAATAATTGCCATCCTTTATTATGTGCTTATAAATCGGGTATTTAATATATAGTCTCATTTTACCTTTCCCTCTATCAATGCTCCTGGGTGGCAATTAGTATTATTTCCACTTTACAAGAAAAAACCACACACACATACACACACACACACACAAACACACACACACAAACACATACACACACACAAGCAACATCAAAGTGTGGAAAGATGATGAGCTTGCCCAATGACACATGGAACATTTGGCTTGAAAAAAACTGTCTTTCAATCTACCACATTGCCTCTTTAGGTACGATATTTTAGTCTACCATTTTGAAACAAAACGGCATTCTCATTCTCTGATAGAATTATGCTTACTTACTGTTTCCTACCACTTCCAGAACCAGGAGTCTGGCTTTTCTCTAAATACAATTACTTTCCATTTATGCACACACAGATTATACTTAAGAACAATGCATCATCTGGTATATTGTTGGGCTATCTTTATATCTTGACGCTGTACGCTCTACTCTCTTCAAGCTTATTAAATCCCTAGTTCTCTTTCCCAGCTAGCTCAGCTCAAATCAGAACTGTGTCAAAACTTTGGAAATAGTTTTCCATCCTTGAGACAGAATAATGACTTTTACCAAAGAGCCAGCCTCTGTATTTTGTCCACCAAACTGTGCCCTCATTAGTGCAGGAATGAAGAAGGGATTAAAGCAAAGAAGTAGGAGATTAGAATTAGCGTGAACTGTTCTACTCCTTGTTCCCCTGACCTTTCTCTCACCCCAGCAGGCTCTGAAGAGAGAAGAAAAATGTCCAAAGACTCCAGTTGTCATAAAACACACACACACACACACAGACACACACACAGACACACACACACACACACACACACACACACACACACACACACACACCTTGTAGCATTTGAAAAGAATTAACTTAAGGACATTTATTTTAAAATATTTAAAAATAAAATTTAATGTAAAAAAAGTGCAGTGTGCCAGCCAGGCATGCTGGAACACGCCTATAATCCTAGTACTTGGGAGGCTGAGACAAGAGGATCACAGGTTTGAGGTCAGCCTCAGCAACCTAGTGAGACTCTCAGTAACCTAGTGAGACCCTGTTTTAAAACAAAAAATAAAAAGGGCTGGGGGTGTAGCTTGGAGGTAGAACACCCCTGGGTCCAATCCCACCACCACCAACAAAAAAGTGCAGTATGTCATGCCCATGTTCTGTTCTAAATGTTGCTTTGCAGGGTTGGTACACCTCAAATGAGTTATAGACATAAGATTCAAGTTACCAGGAAAATAAAGGAATGGATATAATCTCACAAATTAAATCACAGAATATAACAGAAATGTGTGTAATGCTGATTTTGGAAAAATATTATCGTAAGTTCAAAAACTGCTTATGTCAATTCTTTAGTGGTTAAGATAAAGGCTATTTTTAATGCTTAAAAAAATTAAGGCTAGCCGGGCATGGTGGCGCACGCTTGTAATCCCAGTACTTGGGATGCTAAGACCGGAGGATCCGAGTTCGTGGCCAGCCTCAGCTACTTAGTGAGGCCCTCCGCAACTTAGTGAGACCCTGTTTCAAAATAAAGAATAAAAAATAGGACTGGGGGTGTAGCTCGGAGGTAGAATGCCCCTGGGTTCAATCCCCAGTGCCAAAAAAAGAAAAAAGAAATCAAGGCTATTTTAAAGAAAATCTTGTGCCTTGGACCATATTCTTTATACTGTATGTGTTTCTTTTCTCTGAGGACCAGCTCAATTTAAAAATTCCTTTCCTAAATCAGGTGTGTGGCTCATGCCTGTAATCCTAGTACTTGGGAGGCTGAGATAGGAGAATTGCAGGTTCAAGGCTGGCCTTAGCAAATTAGTGAGATCCTATTCAAAATAAAAATAAATAAATAAAAAAGGCTAGAAGTATAGTTCAGAGGTAGAATGCCCCTGGGTTCAATCCCCTGTAACACACACACACACACACACACACACACACACACACATAAAAAATAAAATTCCATTTCTAGTTTTTACAGTATTATTTTTGCTTATTAAACAAAGCATGTATAATCAACATGACACACTGAGCAACATGAATAAATTTCCTAACAAACAAAAGGAATATTTTATAAAGATAAATATCTATGAGCTTTAAGGAATGAAAGACATGACCCGAAGTTTCAGAAATGAAAACTGTTAGCTCATGAGCCAATGTTATCATGACCCAGAGGGGATCAGAAGAGGCCCTCATGCCAAGGCATTGGGGTTCTGCAGGATGTGTACAAGTGGTTCTGGCCTGCAGAAAGTGGTGGTAGGATCTGAAACCCCTGCATTGAGCTAGGACTTTGGAATTCTGTACCTTAAATGAAAGAGGACAAACCATCCCAATGTCCAGACTTGAAATGCAAAGAAATTTTGTCTCTGTCAGCAAAAGTGGGTAGAATGACAATCTCTACTGAGTCACTGAAATAAAGTGTCATGTGTGGCTGTCCAATGACAATTTAAACTGTCTGCATGGCGCTGAAATCCTCATAAGACATCAATGCAACATGGGTTCTAGACTGGAGACACACTTGGAGCTTCTGGCAGAAGCAAATACAAAGGCACTGTCTGGAGACACCTGAATAAACCAATGCATACTCTATTCCCATGGAAAAAACATGTACAGGCTCAAAACTAAAAATATAGGTAAAACAACCCTTAGTAAGAAAAATCAGATAGAATGAACAGGAAGATGAGCACCCACAAGAACTTGACATAATTAAATAATCTGAAAGAAGTTATAAAATATCTGTTTAAAATGATTAATCAGAGAGAAGAAATAGGACACAATTTGAAAAGATAGGTAAATTTCAAAAAGTAACAATAAGCAAACCTAAAAATTAAAAAACTCTATTGAAATAAAATTCCCAATGGATGGTGTATCAGTTATCTGTTGTTACAATAGTACTATTGCTATATAGCCTGAGAGGCATACAACAAGCATTTTTTACTCATGTGCATGGCTCATCTGGAGCTGGCTAGAAGAAGAAAATATAGTCTAGGAAGAGAGTGAGATTTTTTCAGAATTAATAACAGACATACTTTCTCATAATTTGGATGCACAAAGAGCCCCAAGAAGAATTTGTTTTAAAAAAGTCACACTTAACCTGGGCATGGTGATGCACACTTGTAATCCCATTACCTGGGAGGCTGAGACAGGAAGATTGCAGGTTCCAGGCCAGACTCAGCAACTTAGTGAGATTCCCACTAACCTAGCAAGACACTGTTTCAAAAACAAACAAACAAAAAAGGGCTGGGGATGTAGATCAGAGGTACAATGCTTCTGGGTTTAATCCCCCCTCCAAAAAAAAGTTACACTTTAAAAACACTTTGGTAAAACTTTTACTAAGGTACAAGTAGATGAAAGCAAACTTTTCATCAGCAACAATAGGTACTAGAAGGCAAGGAACTAATAAGACTGCTGAGAGAAAATAGTTGGCAACCTAGAACTCTATAACATGCTAAAAATTACTCAAAATGAGGGCAAAATAAAGGCAATTTTAGAGGAGGACCCATGCTGAAGAACTATTATACAATGTGCTTAAAAAAAAGAAATTAAACTCAGGGAGGGAGGAAGGAGGTCTGAGAAGCAATGCTAATCAAAGATATTGGCAGATATAGATATTCTAAATTATTATTATTAGCTGTAAACAAAACAGTAACCATAATTACTAATGGAGGGAGGCATGAAAACAGAGTAGATTAAGTTACTTTGCATAGAAAATGTGAAGTAGTAATTAAAGTGTTCTTTATGTGGGAGAACAGGTATTAATTAACCTTAAGGGTAACCATTAAAAGAATAGAAATAGAGTATAAAACTTCCAAAGCAACAGAGGGAAATGGGGGTCTACAGAGAACTTAATAATTTTTAGAGAAGATAGGAAAGAAGAGAAAAGAAGCAGAAATATATGTATATATTTCTTTTATCTTCTTTTGATATACATACAAATATATTCTGCTTTTTTCCACTATTTATATATACATATATATCTGCTTCTGATATATATGTATATATATGTCAGTAATCACACTATTTGTAAATGTATCAAAGGTAGGAGAAAGACAGATTTTTGAAAATTCACTTATATATTGTTTACCTGATAAACTCCTAAAACATAGGGACATGAAAAGTTTGGAAGAAAAGGACATTATATACAACCAACAAAGAATTAGTATCCAGCATATATAAAGAACTACAAATCAGTAATACAAAGATAAAAAACACAAAGAAAAATGGGCAATAAACATGAACAGGCAGATCACAGGAAAAGAAACTTGAATGACTACCAAACATATATAAAAATGTTTAAATTCACTAATAATCAGGGAAATGTAAAATAAGGCAAAGACATACCATTTTACAACTATCATATTGGTAGTTACATCACATGGTTAATAACACCACACTTATTGGCAAGAATATGGAAAAATGGCATATCATACATTGTAGACACAAGTAACTTGGTAAATTATTTGTAGGATAGTGTAATAATATCTAATAAAATTGATTACATAAAAACCATATATTAGAGAAACTCTCATGTGCACACACAAGGAGATATATAAGGATGTTTACAGGAAAAAAAATGGAAGCAACATTTAAAAAGCAAGAACACACACACACACACAAACATTGAGCATGGTGGTGCACCCCTGTAATCCCAGGTTTTGGGAGGTTGAGACAGGAGGATGGCAGGATAGCCTCAGCAATGTAGCAAGACTCTCAGCAACCTAGTGAGACCTTGTTTTAAAATAAAAACTAAAATAGGGCTGGAGGTGTAGCTTGGATATTGAATGCCCCTGGGTTCAATCCCCAGTACCCCCACCCCCCAAAAAAACCCTGAAATCTAAGCCAGGTGTGGTGGTGCATGTTTGTAATCCCAGAACTTGGGAGGCTGAGACAGGAGGATCACAGGTTGGAGGACAGCCTCAGCAATTTAGTGAGACTCTCAGCAACTTAGAAAGATCTTGTTTTTAAAAAAAAGGAGCTGGGAGTATATCTCAGAGCTAGAATGCCCCTGGGTTCAACCCCCAGTACCAAAAACAAAACAAAACATTGAAATCTGAAATCCTCAAAGTCTGAAACTTTTTGGGCACTGACACAATAATCCACAAATGGAGAATTCCACACCCGACCTTTAGTGGTTTAATGTACACATATTATGTTTCATGTAAGGAATTATTATTTAAAAAAATTTTTTTGCGATACTGGGGATTGAACCCAGGGGTATTCTACCTCCGAGCTACACCCCCAGCCTTACTTTTTTATTCTTTATTTTGAAACAGGGT
>PVJS01005227.1:0-65115 GCA_004027185.1 Glis glis
GAGACCGGAGGATCTGGGTGCGCAGCCAGCCTCAGCTCGCTCTCTCTCTCTCTCTCTCTCTCTCTCTCCCTGTCTCTCTCTTTCTACCTAGTGAGGCCCTCCGCAACTTCGTGAGACCGGTTTCAAAATAAAGTATAAAAAATAGGGCCGGGGGTGTAGCGCGGAGGTAGAACTCCCCTGGGTTCAATCCCTGGTACCGCAAAAAAAAAAAAAAGAAAAGAAAACTTTGCTTTTCAATTTTTTCCTATTTAGCTTTTTATTGCTTGTCCCATGTAGCCTAATCAACTACTACTGTGAAATCCTATAACATTTGGCCTACTCTTTGGACGTCCTTTCTCTCCAGGATCTGGGAGCCTTAAGTCCTATATACATTAATAGCTCCATTTTGTGTGTGTGTTTTGTCCTGTGAGATAGCTCAGACCTCTACTAGCTTCTCTGTTGCTTAACAGAAGTCATGAGTCTTCGGGTCAGATCCAAAACAGAAAGGACAGGAATAGCATAGTCAGAAGATCATAGTATGATTTTCTAGTATCTGTTCCCCAGACCCAACACCCAGAGGGCCAGGTGACTTGTACACACAGAGGGGGTGTGTAGCTCACTGACTTGAGTCTTAGAATTTAGCCCCATTCCAAGAATTAATGAGAGGGAGAACATGACCACCACAATCTCTCCTCAGTTCTCTGTGTTTCCAGTGTTGCTGTGCACTTGGCTGCTCAAGTCCTAGCAGCTCGCTGTGTCCCTGATAACTTAAGTAAAAAAAGTGCTTCCTTTTCCTTGAGTTTCATCTGGATTTTCTACTTTTTCTTGAGATGAGTATTGGTTTCTGCAAGCAACTCAATTTTAGCTGTGTGCAAGATGTTTCAACTTACCCACATTTGGAATCGTATTACATATTTGTTATTTGCTTATTTCCTACCTCCTTCTCTAGGAATGTAAACTCTATAAAATCAGATTACTTGGGATTATTCTCTAATAAATCCCCAATGCCTTGAAAAGCACATGGCAACTTGTAGGGATTCAGATAGGTGAAAAATAATAAAACCATAATTTAAAGATTTTTGTTTTCAATCTAGATGCCTACTGACTTTTATTTAGTAATTTCCATGACTACCTGTATCTCTGTTGATATGTTTTCTTAGTAAAGCTATTTCATATTTTCAGTTCATGGGTTTATCAATATGCATGGTATGCCTTTAGCTCTAATCAGGAGGAGATACATGAATGTTCTTGGTGTTTGGAACTAGTTATTTTTTTCTAGGACCAAAACCAAGATGTAAATAAACTGATTATGTTATGTACACTTTCTGTTTCTTCCCCTTCTTGTAGAGTCCTTTCAACTCTCGGCAGCTTCATGCCTCCTGCTCTCTTCCTTTGGTCAAAAACTCTACTCATTTTGAACCTAGTTGAAAAGCCACCTTTTATAGAAAGTCTTCTCAGACTTTTCTGGTGACTCAGTTTTACTCTCATCTCTGTGTGCACAGCTCTGTGTAGATTCTTTGATCATAGCACTTATTTCATTGCCTTTTGGTTATTTGTTTACATGTCTGGGTTCCTACCTGATTACCTAGCCCCTTTAAAAAATATCTGTGTATCCCTAGTACTTACCACACGGTCAGGCATATAGCTGTACTTTAGGAAATGTTGACTGGATGATTTATTAAGCTTAGAATGTCATCTAGTAAAAGGTCGTATCCATTTAAAATAAAAAAGACAACAACAAAATGAAAATTAAACTGCCTCATTTTGGAATTTTTGTTAGCAATCCACTGTGTGTAGAAGATATTGGGACAACAGGGATGCCTCCTGTGCCCACCAGAATCTCTTCTATTTATTCCTGAATTTATACTCTTGACATCCTTTTCCATCACTGATGTCCTGGAATCAGCCTTGACTTCCAGAGATATGGTGATTGGTGCCATCTAGATGGTTCAACTTTAAAATAACCAGCAAGATTTTCCTCCCCCTAAATCTCTTCTATTTGAGTTTGGAATTCCACATGTCTATTGTCTACCTCCTTTTTTTTGTTTAGCTCTATAGTCATGTGTATACTAATCTTAATACAGAAATTGTTTTATGTAGGGACATATATCAATTTATTAACCAGATAATTTCTCTTCATGGTAGAAGAAATCTGTCTGGATAAGAGCTTTGTGTATCTGGGCAGGAATAAGAACATCAGAAAAGGCAAAGCAGAAATATGAAGATTCTAATTGGGACTACCAAAGACTAAAAGTGAGTTATTGGTCACTTTGTCAAAAATTTAAACTTCCTACACTAGGAAGCAAAACAAAACAAAAAAAAACACCCAAAACCAAAAATAAAATTTAATTTTCCCTTGTGATGCTATTTTTATGTTTTATTGTCCCATTACATCCCCTCCAGGTAATGTAAGTAGTACATTAAACATCTTAAGTATTTATTTATTTATTTATTTATTTTTTGCGGTACCGGGGATTGAACCCAGGGGCGTTCTACCCCCCCGCTACACCCCCGGCCCTATTTTTTTATACTTTATTTTGAAACCGGGTCTCACGAAGTTGCGGAGGGCCTCACTAGGTAGAGAGAGAGAGAGAGAGAGCGAGAGAGCTGAGGCTGGCCGCGAACCCGGATCCTCTGGTCTCCGCCTCTCAAAGTACTGGGATTACAAGCGTGCACCACCACGCCCAGCTTAAGTATTTATTTAATGGAATATATATGTATATATATTCCACATATACATATATTCCACATATACATATATATTCACATATGCATATATATTCTATATATTCATTCTTTTTCCTGGTGACTCAGTTTTACACATATCTATGTATCTATATCTATATACACACATAAACACTCTTGATCCACATGGGGAAAAATTTGGGGTTTCTAAAAACCATATGAAGGTCATTTAGTTTGGAAACACATTTACAGAGATGCAAATATCACGATGTTTTGTTTCTGATATGACTACTTCATCATGTATGAAAATAAGTGTTTTATCCTATTTTTGCTCTAATTACCACTAAGCAGTAAAAATTATCATAGCTTTAATGCAAATTATCTAATTATTTGTATACAGCTTGAATATTCCTTATTTGAGATGCTTTGGACCAGAAGTGTTTCAGATTTTGGATTTTGTTTTTTGATTTTGGAATATTTCCATATACATAATGAGATATCTTGGGGATGAGACCTGAGTCAAAACACAAAATTCATTTTGTATTTGATATGTTCCTTATACACATGGCTTATGGGTAATGGTACACGTGTGCGTGTGCGTGTGTGTGTGTTACTGGGGATTGAATGCAGGTGTAATTTACCATTAAGCTACACCTCCAGCCATTTTTATTTATTTATTTATTTTTATTTTGAAACATTGTCACCATGCACTGACTTCAAACCTGGGATTCCCTATTCTCAGCCTCTCAAGTACTGGGATTACAGGTGTGCACCATAACATCAGCTCTATTTTAAGTGTGTTGCATTTTGACTGAGACCTATTACATGAGGTTAGGTGTGGAATTTTCTAATTGTGACATATGGATGCTCAAAAAGTTTCAGATTTTGGAGTGTTTAGGATTTTGGATTTTCATATTAAAGATGCTTGACTTGCATTTTGGTTTGCTTTTTATTGGTTAATGACAGTTTAAATGTCTTAGACCATAAGTATTTTCACTTGGCATAATGGAGCGCTATACTTGCAAAATAATATACTTTAGTAAACAGATCATTGTCTCTCACCAGACATCGTTAAAAAATAGGTAAAAGAATGGTGATTCTAGGCTTATTTTAATTGGCCGCAACCAAAATACATGCATTTTCTCTGCATGTGCTTAGAATATGTGTTTCATATACATGATATAATTAAAGTATGTAAATATGGATTTTTTTTTGCATTGAAGAGTTTATCAAATTGGAACTAACCATCTGGAGGAAGCAAGTTACAACTAAACCAAGGGCCTTTTGTCAGTTCCCTGCCCCCCTTCCATATGGAACTTGAATTCACTTCCATTCTTACCCAGTCTCTTTGCCTTTCTGATGGAGCGCTGGAGGGATTCACAAACTCCCACCTGTAGGAGGCAGAGAGTTCAGAAGTGTTGAAGAACAGACTCCAGACTTTGTCTCTTCATAACTGTGTAATCTGGGGTAAAATATATCATCCCCCGATTCTGTATGCTCACCTGTAAAAGTGAAATTTAAAAACAATACCTACCTAGAAGGTGTTCTTTCTTCCTAGCCTACCTCTATGGAGGAGGCTTGCCCTTGTCCAGCTATGTCAATGTCTAGTTAAGTATGAAGTGTAAAAAAGCCCATTTTAGCAATAAATTTCTATATCTGCAATAAGATTTACCAGTATTGTGATAATTTTATCATCATATGTCTTTATTCTCATTTCATTTGCTTTGAAGTTAAATGATGAAGGTAAACAGGGCTATTTATTTGCCCTCTACTTTCCCAAGTTTTTATTTTTGAAATCATCACTTTGTCCTTTAGTGCTATTAACTGTACTTAATACCATAGAATTCCTTTACATTTTGAGACATAGGTGTTTTTCTCCATCTGCTGGCTGCCCCCTTGCCAGGAAGTGACCATGGTTCCTATTAGATAACTTCCATAAATGGCTTTGGCCCTGTTTCCATCACAGCTGCCAGGCTGATGTGAGAGATGATACTGCTTTATACAATTTCCAGCGTTTGCTACTGCCCCTTCCACTGTTGCCCTGACAGAGTCACAGGCACCTCCAGTGACCAGACCCAGGAGCTTCCCCATTCAGTATCATTAGTCATTAAGAGCTTCTGCCTCATTTCCTGGCTAACTCCTACTAGTGGTTCATGCACTCATTTCTCCGGGAATAAGCTCTGCCCTGCATTACATTGGTCCATGCCTAGCCCAGGGTCTCCACTGTCATCTATCCTGCATGGCTCAAGTGTGTGGGTGGGAGGCTGGTACTCCATGTAACTTTCTGGCTTCTTTTCTCCTTGGTTGATCTCCCAAACTTTCTTTCTCCAGTACAAATAAATAAATAAATAAATTCAGTTTACTCTCATAACAATCCTAAGCAGTATATACTATGCAGCACATACCTTGCTACTTAAGAAGCGGTATCTTCCATCCTGGACACTATGACTGGGCCCTGAGAGCTCTCCTGTGCAACAGAAGGAAGACCCTTCTCCAAATATCCAGGATACGGACTGTGTCTCATCTACCTACTCCATAAGAGTGATTACTTTGCCATTCCCATGTAGATTTCTTTCTGACTGGACACATGGATTTCTTCCTTAGAAGCACTGCATTATTGAGTATGCATGCTTTGTCCTTCCCTGTTAAGGATCCTCTCCCATGGAGTGAGAAGCAGCCTCCTTTTTTCTCTCTCTCTCTTTTTTTTTTTTTTTTGCGGTACCAGATATTGAACCCAGGGGCGTTCTACCTCCGCGCTACACCCCCGGCCCTATTTTTTATACTTTATTTTGAAACTGGGTCTCACGAAGTTGCAGAGGACCTCACTAGGTGGAGAGAGAGAGAGACAGGGAGAGAGAGAGTGAGAGAGAGAGCGAGCTGAGGCTGGCCGCGAACCCGGATCCTCCGGTCTCTGCCTCCCAAAGTACTGGGATTACAAGCGTGCGTCACCATGCCCGGCTCTCCTTTTCTCTAGGTTGGGTTGACAGCTGAAATGAATACCGCACTCAGGCATTGTGAAGCCAAAAGCGAAAGCATAATGTCAGTCATGGAGGGCTTTTTTGGCACATGTTTTGGGCAGACAGCTGCTGCATTTTCAGCTTTGACCTTGGCAGACCTCATCTTAAATATACTTTGCCAAAAATTATGGCTCATTTGCCTTATTTTTCTCTTCTCTCAATTATAAAAGAAGGAAGGGTCAAATAGAGAGCTAAAGTGGGGTTAGTGTGGAGCTGAACCTCTAGCAAATGACACTATTTATTTATCAGCATCAGATGTTTTGGGATATTTATGTGGCTACTTCCATTTTTGTATGTATGTATGTGCATATGCATGTGTGTAGTAAATCCATCATAGGTTTTTAATAGTAGATGGCCATGAAATTAATGGCTTGTGGTGGTTGCTGATGTCTGGGGAGGTTTTTGGTCAAGTAGAATGTATCTAGATGTGCTCCTTTGCAATACTGTGATGTTGTTTATTTTTTGTTAAACTTTTGATATCAAATATTCTTTGTAAAATCATTCCACACCATTTGATTTAGAAAATGAGGAGAATTTACAATACTTGGACTAAACGTCCCATTCCTTTTTGTTGCCGTGCATTTTTTTGAAACTAATTACTGTAGACATAGTCCAGGTGGTCTATTGCCCCTAACCTCCTTTCATGCCACAGTCTTTCCCCTCTAGTGCACTTTCCATTATAACTGTTGGTGAAATATAGATAAAGACATGATTCCAACCATGTCACACTCTCCTGCTTTCAAATTTATGCTGTTTTTTCTACAGAGTAAATTTCCTATTATTTATATTGGTACGAAGGAAGGCCCTACACAACCTAGTGTGAAACTGCAGCCTTACATCGGGAGCACCTTTTTCTCACCTCTTCCCCACTTCATCCTCCTCCTTCCTCCCCAGGAGCCCATAATTCTAGTTAAATGCTCTTTTGGAACATATGCACTTTTATGCCTTTGAGAGTTTCCTCATAATATTTGCATCAGCAATTACCTTTAAATTCCCTTCTCTCCCTTACTTGCTTAGAGAATTCATACTGATCCTTTAGGGTCCAACACAAACAATGCCTCATTATGAAATCCTTGAGTTAATTGCGTGTTTGTCTTGCCAACTAGTTGTAAACTCTGCAAGGGTGAGATAGCAACTCATTTATCATTTCTGCTGAATTGGTGTGAGAAGAAGAGGAAAGTAGGCATCTGTCTTATATGACGGCTTCCTATGACACTGCTTTTCCTTCCTGATTGTCATCACCACAGCTCTAAATCCTTGTCTGTGGACCCAGGGCATGTGAGTGGTGATCTCAATATGTCCCAGTGCTGAGGCATTCAGACCCTACTGTCCCCTCAGGTAGCCCTTGAGAGATTCTGTTTCATCTCCTGCATGACCCCTGCTACATGCATACTCCTTTCCTCTGGGAATGAACTCTGAACTTTGCCCTGCATTAGATCAGTCCACGCCTAGCCTGAAAGCTCTACTGTCATCTCCACTGCATGGCTCAAGTGTGTGGGCTGAAGGCTGATACCCCATGCAGCTTCCTGGCCTCTTTTCTCTTTAGCTGAACTCTTCATCCCTCTCTCTCCAGTACAAATAAATAAATTTGGTTTACCCTCATTATAATTCTATGCAGTATGTACTATTATTATTCCAATTTTATAGATGAGGAAACTGAGGCACAGAGAGACACAAAGTTAAAAGAGCCACAATGGAAACCCAAGCAGTCCTTCTCCAGTCAAAGTTCTTAACCCAGTGTTCTGCAGTCTTTTATAGCAAACCTCATGCTCATGCTTAAGTTGGAAGATAAATTAATATTTGCTTAGAGCCTACAACATGAAATCCAATTTATATACATCTAGAAATATATATGAATATATTAACTGAATTTCTGAATCATTGAGAAAATGGTAGAGCCATGATTGAAATCTTCATTTTATGACTCTAAAATAAATGATCTTGCTAGGTATTGTGGTGTGTGCCTGTAATCCCAGTACTTGGGAGGCTAAGTCAGGAGGATTAGAGGTTTGAGGCCAGTCTCAGCAACTTAGCAAGACCCTCAGCAGCTTAGAGAAATCCTGTTTCAGAATAAAATAAAAAGGGTTCGGGGTATATCATGGAGGTAAAATACCCTGGGTTCAATCCCCCAAATCCAAAAAATAAATAAAAATAAATAAAATAGACAAATGAATAAAAAGATATTTTTAGTAAATACAACTGATTTTGTGGTTTGGATGCCAAAAGTAGTTTCCAAAGGTTAATTTCCAAAGTAACTACTCCCCATTATACAAAAGTCTCCATAACAAAGGTGACTAGAGAAAAGATGAATAATTTTAGACTCTGAAAGGTTCTGCTGTGCACTGACATTTTGTTTTCTTTTTTTTATCCCATATTACCAAATGCCTGACTTAAAAAAAAGCCAGAATGAGATTGAAAACATCATAATTTTATTCCTGTGACTCTATCCCATTGTGTGAAGTAGACCAGAGTGAATAAATTGAACTTCGTGTATTCAATGCCTCAATTATTAAACATATCTACAGAAACCCATTCTGTCAAATTATCTATGGAGTTTGTTGCTGCTGTTGCAGGTATGAACATTTATCTATTTGTGCTCTGTCATCATAACTGGTTTTTGTCTTTTAAACCAAACACCAAATTAACTCATTAAAGTGACATCACAGATTCCCATAGTACATTTGAGTACTGTAGAGCAGTATGTGTTTTAATCATTTATTTTATTCGTGTTTCTATTTCAACAAGTTAAAATGAAAATTACTGAAATCAAAAGTATAAGATCACCATAATTATTTCAGATAGATTACAGTTGTTGGTACCTAAATGGAGAGGTGGTATTGTATACTTTTGCATTTCTGCTTGTTTTGTAAGGATCCCTTTTTCTTACTTTCTCTTAAAAATGTATTAGGTTACAATACTGATAGGTACCAGAATATTTCTTTTTGTTTTATGCCTGCATACTATCTTTTCAGACTAACCTTCTCTCCTGGGAACTCTGAGATTGACCACAGCATGAAGACTGGCAGTTTTCCTTTCTTTGTTTCCACGGGAGACTTCCCAGCGCTCATTCAGAGAACAGAGAAGGATTCGACTATTGGCATGAGTGGCTTTGGCCTTGTGAATGAACATTCTACTAGCATCGAAAGCCGGTGGCAAGATGTTAGAACCACAAACGGGCTACAAAGAAATGCATTCAATGAAGAAAACAAACTCCCTGGCAAGATCCAACGTGTGACAGAGTAACTTAGCATATGCTGTGACTTGTAAACTGGAAGGAAGCACGTCTTTGAGTTCTCAGGCACATTTGCAGCCGATGGCTTTCCATGAATGAATACTGTGGTAACCAGATTCCCTGGCTGTGCAAAAACAACTGCTCGTTTTTATCTCCACTTTGGAAAGTTATCTGGCTGGCCTATGAGTTGTGACCTCGGGAATGTTAGCCAGTTATCCTATGTGCATCCAGTCAGGTCACGGTGCCCCATCAATGAGGCAATCAGAGTTCCATCTGGATAGAGGTTGAACAAATTATTTTCACCTTGACTTTTGCATTATGTTTAAACTTCAAAGGATAAGAACAACTGGTATTGGCTTTTAAGGGACACATCTGGTCTGCTTTGGGCTGAAAGCCAGATATGATATTTCTGCTGTTGGGTTTTTGTATCATGGTGCAGGCTTCAGTATTTTCCAATGACCATGCATTTGATAAAACGGACTTTTGAAAACTTTCAGGGAGAGTCTTTTTCTTAGGTGCGACTGAATATTTTCAGTCCAGGACTACAATTGAGGTACTGAATATAAGAGAAGTTTAGTGACTGATTCAAAGTTGTACAGCTAGTTTGTGGTAGATCTGGAATAGAACTAATATCCCTTGGCCCTTTGTCAGCCTCTCTTTCCTTTATATCACAGTGTTCTTAAGGATCTTAATGCAGTTCAAAACAAAATTGTTATGTGAATCTACTTAAACAAGAGAATTCTAATTGTTCCCCCAAATATCCATTTTTCTTTTCTTCTCTAGTCATGGAACTCCTCATTTTAAGTTGGCACATGGTCACATGAAATAAAGACATCACACCTCAGTCTTTCTTTGAGTTACATGTAACTGAAATAGATTCCAGTGGGAGTGGGAAAAGAGATGATGTGCACACCTGCCTGGCTGTACCCTTGTTGAAAAGGCCTCACCTTCACTCACTTTTCCCTTTCCCATTCACTAGAATAATGATGTTATCATGATTCACTTCGGACCATGTCGACAACAACAAAGACCTGGAGATGGCAGAGAAGTTAGAAGGAAATTAGCTCCCTGATACTATGGAACTGTCTTGCCAACCTTAGTTTGTTTCTATCTAGATTTTTATGCAAGATAGAAATAAACATTTATCTTGTTTTAACTACTGACATTTAGATCTTAGTTACAGCAACTGAACATACAGTGTTATTTAATAATTTGCAAGTTTTAT
Organism: Glis glis; assembly: GCA_004027185.1. NCBI lineage: Eukaryota > Metazoa > Chordata > Mammalia > Rodentia > Gliridae > Glis > Glis glis. The sequence goes on from PVJS01005227.1 coordinate 10,139, forward strand.
GCTGCAGGTTAATATTTTATAACTACCAAATTTAAATGCATTAAGTGGCTATTATGCCTGTTTAAATGTCTGGCAGTCTTGGAATTAAACTGTTGCCATCCTATGTTACATGAGATGGCTTTCCACTCTATTCAGGGTCCTTACAATGACTTACACAATATGTCCTCTGAGGTTGCCTCTATTCTTATCTGAGGCTGTCTGTCTTGTCAGTGGACTCTAGCCACACTGACTTATTTGCTGCTCCTAAACATCCTAGATGCGCTCAGTGCTCCTTCATCAGGGTAAATATTATTTTGCTGTTGTTGTTTTGTTTCTATATCCCTCGGCAGAAAAATCTCTTTGCTTAGTAATCTGCATATGGTGCCTTGTTTCCACAATTTTAGAATTTTGCTCAATTGTTATCTTTTCATTTAGTTCCCCCATGACCACTTCAGTAAATTTCACTCTCCATTGCTTGGAACTTGTATACTCTTTGCATTTTTAATTTTCCCCACGTTATTTATTTCCTTTTATTTTCCTCCTCACTGAAATAATAGCTCTGTGAGAGCTGGGACTTTGCCTGTTTAGTCCATTGCTGTGTTCCCAGCACACACTGTCTAGCACCTACAAGTCACTAGATAAATACCCACTGAATGGATGCACGGATCAACAAATTTTTAACAGATATGAAAGACATTATGATCTATTTAAAGGTGATTATATTATGCTGATAACTCACTTTGTTCTCTGAAATACCTATAAAAGGAATGTTAGTTCCTCTAATGGTAAAATGTTTTTCAGTGAAGCTGTAATTGATTAAAATTTCAGATGCTAGCAGGCAAACCTCATTCATTTACAAACATCATTGGATTTCATAGCAGATTATATTCTGCAATATAATGATATGTTTTACTATTATATTTCCAGTTCATATTTTTCCAATGTAAATAATTTTGTGCTAAATCAGTCTTGAAAATAAAAGTAAATGAAGAGCAAATAATCTTTTCCTGTAATGCCTTTAACCAAAGGCTTACCTACTATAGTGGGAATAGATTTAGTATACTATATTTGAATTCCAGATATTTCATATTACTTTACTTTTACAAATCACATTATAACCAGCATTGAGTCCTGTGTTCTCAGGGTAGACCAGAAATCCAGGAACAGTTTTATTGTTTTGTTTTGTTTGGGTTTGGTTTGATTTCCTTCCTTCATTTGAGAACTCTGGGCTTACATAGACCTGGGAAACCAGGAGTGGGGTTTATTCCTAGCCCACGGGAGTTGGAATCCTTACCACCAGGTCATTGGATCAACAGCAGCTCCATTGCTGGTGTTCAGCTCCATATTGGGGTCGGCTGCTCTGCAAGGGTTAGTGCTGCCCCTCACAGCCATACCAATTGGCTGACACACACACAACCATAGAACCCAGCTCTTCTCTCAACTTCATGGTATTAAGCTTTCTACTCCATCCACACCCATCGTCTTCCCCCTAGAATCCTGTATCTAACCCTAATGGAAATCCCCCAAGTCCTATCCTGTTTTTCACATTTAGCAGAATACTTCTTTCTTCCAACATAATCTATAACTCTCTGTGAGCCATAAAGTATCACTCTGCCACCACTGATAATCTTGGAAAACTAAAACTGTTTACTTATGTTCTAATTAGGACATATGTTTTAGGAATTTCATAAAAGCTTTAAGACAGTATGACATCTCAGTGTCAGTAAGACTCATGAAGGACCTTGAAATGGGCAAACAGGATGGCTGGGTGTTCTGGCTAGTGCAACCAGCCCTCCCACATGTTTGACCTTTGTTTTCTTTGAGCTAATTTGCAGACCTATATTCAGATAATCACTGGATAATAATGTAAGTGAGTTTTGCCTACAGAAATGTGAATGGGATGTGTCAGGTGGAACACAATTGATTATTGCCCTGTAGATATTGATCAGATTTGCATCTATTTGTAATTTATTTCAGAATTCCTGATTATCTATATGGTATGTGAGAGCACTTAATTTTTTTGTATGTGTTCTATCATCTGACTTGTTCCTTCATTTACTAGTGAGTTTAATCATAAACATGCATTGATTTTATTTTTGTATGAAAATCATGATTTCACCTTTTAAAAAATTGTCTTTTACGTTAGAGATCCAGTAATGATCTCTTTCTTATAAGGGGCTACAGAAAGTATATACTTTTAATGCTTATATTGTGCATGCATTTTGTTCTTTTTTGTTTACTCAGAGTAGCCTAAAAATAGAGTAAAATAAACAAGCCTATAAATATATGATATTCTTAAGAAAAGAACATTTTTGTCTTGCTGATTTTTAGCCACAGTAAAATAAAAATTTAGAATTGATCAATATTTTGTTGAGAGGGGATAAAATGGAATTATGTTAAAAATTAAATAGTCAACATAATTCTCACAATAAGCAGCATTATTAAGAGGAAATTTCTGAATTGATAGAATTATAATTATATTAAGACCTTCAATAGATATTTAATATATCTATTTGACAAAGTTTTTCAGTGTTTAGAAATTCAAAACCTAAATAAAACTGGCTGATATCCAAACGTTGTCACATACATTTAGAACTAGATAAATTTAGGATAATAAATTGGAAGAGCAGTAGGAATGATTAACATACTTGAGTTTGATTTTGGGGGAAAATTAAAGTAGAATAAATACAATTGAGTAAATATTAAAGAAAAACATCTTTTACTCAGACATATGGATTTGTATGATGAGGTAAATTTTTTTAGGCTGCCACATAAGAAAGACATTGATCTGCTAAAAGTATATCTTGAAAGAAAACGAGTAACAGCCAATTGGAATGAATTATTAGAGGATGGCTTACATGATGTATTTTCTGAATAAGATAACATTTTTGAAAAGCTTTTTTATGTTTATTAGTATTTGTGCTTTGGAAAATGTTGGGTGTGAATATGAATAAATTAATTTTGACTACTTGTTGAGGGTTTACTGAATAATAAAAACCAGGCCAAGTAATTTTTCATTTTGCATCTCATTTAATCCTCACAATATCCCTATGATATAACCCTGAATTCCAAAGGCTCCTTCAATTAAGCTAATGTAGGCATTCGGCTTTAAGTGCAGCAGCTAATCTGCTCTGATATTCTTTTATCCTTCATCCATCTCTGTCTGTCTTTCTCTATCTAGATGGAAATCACATATTGTATTACACTGTTGAGTAGAAGACAATTTAGTCTAAGCATGAAACCACTATTTTCCTTAAAAAACTAATTGCTCCTTTCCCACAATATATATGTGTATATATATATTTACTTGTTAAGCATACCCTACATGCTAGTCACTGTTCTGTATTTTCTATTTCAATATTCTATACTGCATCTGTATTCTGTATTTCCATCTGTTCTATATTATATATATCAATATATTTCCATATATTATATTATGACGCCTCAAGATAACTTTTGTGTGGTTAATGTTATCAACCTCAGTTTTTTGGTGGACAGTCTAGGGATTCATATATGTTATGTAAATCATCCAGTGCTATATGACCAGTAGGTGGATGATCTGGGATCACAATTTTCTTTGATGTTAAAGCTTTTTCTCTAATTTTCATAGCACATCATCTCCAGAAATTTGAATTACATATTACTCTAATTTTAAGCACACACATATTCATGCACACACATACACAAACACACACACATGTGAAATAAAATTTACATGCAGCTAATGCAAAGATCTTAAGTCTATAATTCAACAAGTTTTAAAAATGTATGTATCTGTGTAATCATCACACAGGCAAGCTATAGCACATATAAATCACTGCACAATGCTCCTTCATCATTCTTCCAAACAATCCCCAAATAGGCAAATATGATTCTGATTTTTATTACCACGAGGTTTTTCCTGCTTATGAAATTTATATAATACTTTGAGCTGATGTTCTCTGAAGAAGCCACATCTATATCAAAGAACATGCAGACTGATTTTGGCTGACTAGAATATGTGATTATGGAGAGAGGGAATGTTGCAGCTAAAGAGCCAAAGTTATCTGGGGCTATCTTTAGTTGTGTGTGTGTGTGTGTGTGTGTGTGTGTGTGTGTGTGTGTGTGTTATTGTGGATTGAACTCAGAGGGATTCTACCTCTGAGCTACACCCCCAGTTCTATTTTATTTTTTATTTTAACAGGATATCTCTAAGTTGCTTAGGCAGGCCTTGAACCTGAGAACCTCCTGTCTCATCCTCACAAGTACTAGGATTACAGGTATGAACAACCAAGCTCTACTGGCTCTTTAGTCCCTTTTTCTTTTGTGGTACTGGGGACTGAACCCAGGGGCATTCTACCTCCATGCTACACCCCCAGACCTATTTTTTATTCTTTATTTTGAAACAGGGTCTCACTAAGTTGCGGAGGGCCTCACTAAGTAGCTGAGGCTCTTTAGTCCCTTTTAAGAGCCATTTACCATCAACCTTTGAATCTGACCTAACATCATTCTAGATAAAACTCTTCCAATTTATCCCTAAGCTTTACCTCCAGCCTCCACCAACCCTAAAGCTGAGATTGTGATAAAGATAACACTGAACCCTACAGAAGGGATTTCCCTGCCTCGCTGTAACCTCCTATCTGATAGCCTCACTTATGTGTTTTATAAACATCATTGATTCATGACTTTCTTTTGTTCTGTAACCTCTTTCACCTTGCCACACGTCCTTCAGGGTAACTTGAATCTGTGTTCCTGGGCATGTGTCACTCATATGTGGCCCAGAATAAATTATTTTCTTATTTTCATTAAAGCAGTTATTATTTTATTTTGACAATTGTATATCCTTTTTTATGACTGATTTCTTTAACTCCCCATAATTATTATAATTATATTATAATTATAGATAATTATAATTATCTATGTTATATATGTCAGTAGTTCAGTCTCTTTTAAGTATTAAATTGTTCATATTTTGTTACTTTTTATATAGATATTTCCATATAAATATAGTAGTTTAATGCTACTATAAATGGAATGTCTTTTTAAATTTTATACTTTCTTTCTTTTGCTGTTACTATATAAAATACACTTGAATTTTGTATATTGATAATGTATCCTTAAAATTGCTAAATTCACATATTAGTTTTTATTATAGGCTGAATTGTATTGTCCCAAATTCACATATTAAGACCTAAGCCCCAGTACCTCTGAATGTGACTATATTTGAAGATAAGGTCTTCAAAGAAGTGATTAAGTTAAAATGAGGTTATTAGGATTGGCCCTAATCCAATCTGTCTGGTGTCCTTATAAGAGAAGGACATCTAAAGAGACACCAGAGATGTGAAAGAAAAAAGGGAGAAAGTAGTGCCCATATGCATGCACCACCACGCTGGGCTTGGGATTGACCTTCTTAATAGACACTTATTTTGGTAGCCCAGACTACTTAGTTTGAAACCTTAAGTAATAAAACAAAATAAAGTAAAATAAAATAAAACTGTACCTTCTTACTTTAATTATACTTGCCAGTACACACTTGGTAAAGTTCTTAGGGGAGAGACCATATATGTGTGAATTTTACCCTGTGTATTTCCTTTTTTTCTTCAAGGATCAAATCCCCTCTGATTTTTGCTTTATTTATTTATTTATTTAATTAGTTAGTTTTGTAACTCTCCAGTGTGTTCATTTTTTTCTTTTTATATTTTGTTCAGATATTGTAATTATCTTCCTGCTAGCAGGAATCCACATTAATATGTTTATACTAACCACCTTGACATTTGTACTTGAGGCAGGAATTTAGGGATACAAAGAGAACACTAAGTCTCAAAAGAGAAATGCCTATAAAACCGCTGAAATTCAGAACAGCTAGTGGGCAGCCCAGCCCACATTCTTGAGCTCGTATCCTTGCCTGCAGCTTGCTGACTGGCTACTGACTGATTCCTTTAGGTTAGGGAATATGAGTATTAAAGATTTTGGTTACTAAAAAAAAAATGACCCTATTCTCATTAGACTAGTAAGCCACACATCCTTGGGTGGAGACTAAAGATGTTAATGAGATGTAATGTAGGAAGTAGCATGACAAGAACATCCACACCCCTGGGTGGAGATTTAAGATGATAAAGAGACATGCAATATAGGAAGGAGCATGATCAGAACATGTGAGGATAATATGCAAACACAAGGAAAACTGGCATGAAATTGTGTGACACTCCCCTGATACCAACTCTACTTCAGCCCCCTAGCTACTGTCCCTCTACAAGTGTGAAACCCCCAGACCAATATGGGGAGGCTCACCCTCTTTCTTTGAGGTTGCCTACACTCGCATTTTTGAGTGTGTACTTTACTCTTTATAATACATATCTTGTTCTGCTATCCATGCCTGACATGTACTTAAATTCTTTGCTCTGATGTGGTTACGGATCTGGAAGGTCCAAGTAGAGGACTCCCCCACTCCTGGAGACCTCTTTGGACCTGCATGTGGTGACATACTATTCAATAGTAGTTGCTGGTATTCCATCTCTGGTTTTGTTTTGTTTTCCTTGTTCATTTTGTTGATTCCCATCTCTCTCTTTGGTCACTGTGCTAAAACATGGCCCCCAGGTCTATTTTCTGCTAAGGAACACTATTTTTTAAATATCTGACCACAATGTCAATAACTTCACTTCCCACATCATTGTTTCCTAGGTCTCCATATTGTATAAAAGACCAGAGGAAATACTGGCCAATTGCGTCCAATCCTGGCTTTGAACGTCTCCCTGAGGTTCTCTTCACCTACATATAGCCCAAAGCCCCGGGGTTATTGTACTAAGTTTTTCACTACAATGATTTTAATTTTAAGTGCCAGAAAAGAGACTCTCCATCTAAAAACAAAAATCACCTCCCTGTTTCTATTGTTAAACATTCTCTTTTCAATTGATGAGTAATAGACAAAATAGTCATGAATGTTATATAAAAATAATAGTTTGAAGCCAAATTATTTCTGTCCCCATAGAAAAAAGCAAGCCAGACAAAAATCTTTCAATATTTTTGTTTTTCCATCCTAGCTATTACATAGAAGTCTGGCTTTGGTTGAAATTTTAAAAAAAACTTATTTAACACGCAGCTGCATGTAAAAGCAAAGCATGGGGAGGAGCAGCTCCAAAAATAAGGCTTTTTACCCTTATCAAAATGGAAAGTGAGAGCTAATCTAAGCATTTAAAAAACTTTCAGATGGCAAGTTTGCCCTTGATCTAGGCTAATATTTTACATATGAAAAAAATTATTCTGATGCCATGCACCATGGCCCATGCCTGTAATAGCAGCTATTTGGGAGTCTGAGACATGGGGATCACAAGTTCGAAGCCAACTTGGGCAATTTAGCAAGATTGTGTCAAAATAAAAGATAAAAGTCAATATTTATCTGACTTTTCTGGGGAAACTTAAGATTACAATTCTGAAAGTGTAGTTTTAAAACTCCCAGCATGAAAGTATGAGAAAGAGTGACTCCAAAATGTGGAGTTAGAGTAAATTTCATGGAAGCATTCTCTAACTCTAATGGAGGAACTAAAAGCTGGGGAAGATAGAGCCAAATTCACTTAGCAAGAAGGCCTCAAGAAATAGATGCACTCTCTTCCTTCATAACTACATGAGTGGAAAACTAAATGTACTGTTCTATAACAAATATCTGTGCAACATAAAAGGAAACTCAAAGAAATTGAAAACCCAATTGTGGACGTCAAGAGATATAAGATCGGGATGTCGGTTGTGTTAAAGTGTGTAGTATGGGAAAGAACAGGCAAATAAGAATGTAAGGAATGTCTTGCTATCCTGGACTGTTCCCTGTGAATTTCATAAGAAATGGAAGTTGACATAGTCCATTACCTAGAAATAAAACACATTTTTAGATCAAACAGTCATTTTTCACAAGGTCATGAAAACTCAGCCAGCCAGAAAGCCAAGTAGGAATGGAACAAGTGGATTTGCTTAGATCATCCTGTAGGCAGATTACTCATTCATTTCATATGCAGCTTATAGACTAGTTAGTGGGTAAAGACTGAATAAAATGGCAGGAGATCATAATAATAAGTATTTGGATCTGGGAAAGAAATGATACAAGCAAAAAAAAAAAGTGTATATCAATTCCCTTACCCTGGCCTACATTATAAAGTTAAAATGGAATGTGAACAGTGCTAGTCGTGGCACCATTACTTGTTTAGAAACCTCTTATAGCCAGATTGGTAGCCAACAGTTCTTCCTACTATGTTAAACATACATTTTGGCCACATTGTGCATGTGTCTATAAGCCTGGTGTGTGATTAAAATCATGACCTTCTGAACACTCCAAGTCAAAACTGAAAACCACCACATTTTCTTCATTCATTCTATGAGAATCTTCACTCTCGTATTCACATAATTGTTTTTCTATTAATTATAATAAATAGCAATACTTATCACATTTCTGGGAAATAGTAAACAGAAGCAGCACATAGAAATAACAAAAGCTAAGGAAATAAGAAAATTGTCCTAGCTGTTATTTGATCAGGGGGAAAAAAAGTCTGTCTTCCAAGATGGTCGGGTATTCATGTAGTTATAATGGAGGGGTAGGTTTCATCACTGCCCTATCCCCCCCTCCACACATACATATATACATACACTGTGACTTTCACCATTCCAGTGCAAAATCCTCCTGCTGAGTGATCCGAAGCCTTTGCGAGCATCTGTGGACGAAAGGCCACAGATGTCTGAAGGCCACTCCATGTCTGATGGATAGATGCCTTAGAAGGGCGGCCCATGGTGCCACGGTGGCTCTGTTTCCACATGATCCTTGCTCTGGGGGCGGTCCTTACTCTGCCTCTCTGTGTTGGACCCAAGTTTCTTCCCTATTCTAGGAGCTCAATTTTTATAGTCTCCTTACTTTCAGCCCAGGTGACCTTCACTCATTCTCCAGAGATAACCAGAGCCCATTGATTAGGCCTGGAAATTCACACTCTAGTTGTTCTTATGAAGTGAAGGAGAGTCACGAATTGTGGCACTGAATGCCACGAATTGTGCTAGGCCCATGTTTAGCCTTTTGAAGGTAAAAAAAAATTATTTTGAAGACCAAAGTTAATTTAAGAAATTTTAATTAATGTGGTACATACCTGTAATCCTCTTACTGGAAAGGCTGAGACAGGAGGATCACAGGTTCGAGGCCAGCCTCAGCAACTTAGGGAGATCCTGTTTCAAAACAACAACAATAAAAAAGGATCTTGGGATAGAATGACCCTGGGTTCAATTCCCAATGCAAAAAAACAAAACAAAACAAACAAACAAACAAACAAACAAAAACCAAACAACAACAAAACAACACTATAAAAATAGTCACATTTCTGCTATTTCTTGGCTTTTAAGACTCAGTAGCCTGCTTTTTTTTTGCATTTGTATATGAACAATCATAGCAACATCTGGATACTTCGGGAAAATAATTGTTCACTATTAAGAAGGGCAGTCTGACATTAAGAATGCAGGCTATGGGACCGTCCTGCTGAGTTTGAATATTTGTGCTGCTCTGTCACTTAGCACTTGTGTGGCCGTGGGCATTTACTCAAGATTTCCAAGCTTCAGTTTCATTATCTGCAGAATGAATATAACAATAGTATTTATCTTGTAAGGTTACCTTAACCATTAAATGAACTACATGGGTAGTACTTAGAACAGATTAAGTACTTAGTATATGTTAGATATTATTATTAGATATGAGGCATGCTGTTTATTGAGCCTATAAACTTTGTTCATAGCATAGCCTCTCTAAGGTATTTAAGACTATTAGTTTTTGAGATTTTGTTAAATAACATAACTGATTTGGTAGCACATGACCTCCATCTTTATTTACTAAGATATATGTTTCGTCCTGTAAATTTAAGGTGGGAGAACTAATAAATTGGCTGTCATTATCTGTCATTATTATAAGACAGAGTATTTTAAGCCCAGCTGATTAGGAGAAGGCAAGATATAATTTAGAGAACCATGACAGATCAGCATTAACCTGCGGATCTGCATGTAGGAAATCCCTTCTGCCTTTTGCCAGGTTAATCAAGTCTCTCTGGGCTCCACTTCTAACTATTAACAAATTACCTCCTGTCTCTTTCAAGGCTGATAGGCAATTTTAGCGATAAAGTTGAAGACTTTCAAAGTAAAATTTGAATTACTTTGCATATATTTACACACATAAACAAAGCAACATTTGGCAATTTAGGATTTGTCATGATAAAAGACATTTAATAAATTTATCACCACCTAGTTGTTCCAGAGGCAAACACTAATTCTGATGCAATTAATCTAAGCATTCAAAGAGGGAATTGATAAATTTCTAAATAGCTAGCTATGACTTGCTTCTACTTTTGCAGATCTTATACCCACTCATGTTGAAATCTCGTTCTCTCATTTAATTTTCTCCCACCTCTCCTAAATTTGGGGAACCCAAACAAATAAACAAATAGTTAAAGATAGATGGAAAAAGGAATTTTTCACTCTTCTAAATGCAAGTATACATGGGAAAGAAGAATAAGTGTGTGAGTGTGTTACTGGGGATTAAATCCAGGGACATTCTACTACTGAGCTACACCCCCAGTTTTTTTGTTTGTTTGTTTGTTTTGAAACAGTGTCTTGCTAAATTGCTGAGACTGCGCTTGAACTTTTGATCTTCCTGTCTCAGCCTCCCAAGTACTGGGATCACAGGCATGCGCCACCATGCCTGGCAGAACAAAACATTTTGATGATAGTATTAGGTAGATTTAGGTATTTTGTAGATTATGAAAAATCTACCCAATGTCTAATATATAGTAATACATCAGTTTCCCGAATCAGAGATTGAGAGATTGAAGAAAAAAAAAAGACTGCCTCTTCTTCTCTCCTTTATAGGTACTGTATACTTTAGAATATTCAGTACTAAATATGGGTAAGAGCAGTTTGGAATAACAGAGTTATGGGGAAGGATAGCAACACAGTACAGCTTTCTTAACAGATTGAACTTGGCAATGTTCTGCTGCATGGGTTGCCAGTAAGTGAATAAATGTTACCAGCTGTACATAGAGATTGTTAGAAGAGGCTAAATTATCAAAACAGATGACAGTTGAGTCTGTGCTGGGAGACCATGAGGCTGTCATGGAAGTAATGATGACCTTAGGCAATTTTAGATGTTTATTTAGCCAAGAACATACCTTGGGAGCTGACCCTCCTTCGTTGCTCATAGTTGCTCAGTTGGTTTGAAGAAACTGCAAGGTCAAATTGTACATATTTTATAATTGTAGGGAGAAGAAACAGGACTTGAAAGGGCTTTTTGAGTGATTTCAAGGTCCAGCTAGTAAAACCTGCTAAGAGAAGTTCCACCCTACAGTGATGGTGTAGATAGTTGTATAGGAGGTTAAGAGAGCACAAGAAATGCCTACCTGGCTTGGGGGAAACATGCAAACAGTTTGGAGGATTTTCATTTCCAAAGCAATTCAATTCTTCCTCCAATCTCTAACACCAAAAACAAACAGCAATGACAACAACAACAACAAAATCCCCAAATTGCTTAGAATAAAACTGGAGCAGGCAGAAATAGCAAGTCATCCCAAATAAAATACCTGGTAAAAACTTCTAAAATTAACTATTAGAATTTCTGAGACTAGAAAAGAGAAGCTAGACAGTGATCAATACTATTTTAATTTAATATCAGAAGGTTTTAGTTTCTTGTATATATTGTTACATTTCTCCAAATCTTCCCTACTCACCTTAGTTTACACAAATTTTAGAATGGTAAATCTCAGAATGGTTATAGTTCTTCTGACTTTCCTTATCTTTCATTATTACCTAGATGTTTTTAATTGATTGATTGATTGATTCATTCATTCATTGTAACTGGAGGTTGAACCCAGAAGCATTCTACTTCTGAGCTACACCCCTAGTCTATTTTATTTATTTATTTGTTTTAACTTTTGGAACAGGGTCTCCCTAAGATGCTGAGGGACCTCACTAAGTTCATCATCCTGTCTCAGCTTCCCAAGTACTGGGATTTACAGGCATGATGTTTTTAAAAGTACCGGACAGCATTTTGTAGAGTACCCTTGATCTGGATTTGTAATATGTTTTCTAATGAATTGATTGAAGTCATGAATTTTTAGTAAGAATGCTGCATCTCAATACATTATATCAAGATACATGACACAGACATGTCTTATTACAGGTGATGAAGTTCCTCCTCACTTGGCTAAATGCCATGGGTCAGTTTTACTTGTTACTCTTTTTGGAACAGTTCTATGTTTTTTGAAAACTGCCTATAGGTATGTTTTCTACTTCTACAATAATGTACAGAATTGTTCCATCACCCTGAAATTTTTCTCATATTGCTCTTTTGTTTCCATTCTTCTTCCCACCCCCAATCTCCAGCAACCAATGACTTGTTTTCTATCCTTAGTCTTTTCCATAATGCCCTATGCAGAGAATCATACAATGTGCAGACTTTTGTATGACTCCTTCGACTTAAAAATGCATTTTAGATCCATGTATGCAATTGTATAAAATGGTTATTTTTATTGTTTCATTGTTATTGACTGATAAGAAAAATAAATGTTAATTTTTGTCTTAAACCATTAAATACAAGTGAGATAGAAGTGAAAACAAATAGAGTATCTAGGAGTGATGGTGCACGCTTGTAATCCCAGTACTTGGGAGGCTGAGATAGGAGGATGGCAGGTTTGCGGCCAGACTCAGCTACTTAGTGAGGCCCTCTGCAACTTAGAGATACCCTGTATCAAAAGAAAGAATGAAAAATAGGGCTGGGGGTGTAGCTCAGAGGTAGAATGTCCCTGGGTTCAATCCCCAGTACTGTAAAAAAAATAGAGTGATTGTTATCCATTGTCCTGTACATATCTTTTTTATGACTACTATTTATTGGCATTTTAATAATATACAATTTTTTTCTTAGATAACTATCAATTAAAGGGAAACTGAACTTAATTCTATGGAAATTTAAAATTCTCTATATGCAAATAGTCTTTAGAGCAAATACTCTATAACAAATAGTCTTTGCTAGACTTTTTCTCTTTTACAAAAAATAGGGTGCTCAGTAATGGCTGTTAATAGTTGTGACATACCAGCAGAAATTATTTTTATTTTTAAATTTTATTTTATTGGTGCATTGTAATTATACATCATAGTAAATTCTAAGTGTGACATCCATATATGTACACAACATCACTTGATGTGTTTTCCTCCCTCCTAGTATATGCTAGTGAAATTGATAGTGATGCATTCATATACGAACATAACATTATTTACCAGCAGAAACTCTTGACTTAGTGTGAAGTAATATACTTTGCCATTGCCTGGGGGAGGGGAGGTGGGCATCAGTCTCAGTTTACCAACTACAGTCATCTTGGAGTTGTTAATTTACCAGACCATCTGCTTCCTAGATATTTAGCCTCAAACCAATGACTTTTTTTTCCTATGAAAAAGGCTAAAAAAAATGACTTACATAAATGGATTAAAAAAGCAGCAGAGCTGAATATTCCACATAAAAAGACAGCGTTTAGGAAAAATTCAATGTTAATATAAAACAATTATCAAAGCATAGAGTAAAATTGGAGGAAGCTCATGCTTTTATAAATATTTTCCCTTAAAATTCTTAGCAATTGATTCTGGTTTTTAATTGTACTATTGGTGATCTTAAAGATTTTTCAGGAATTTCTTTAAAACTGTAGGCTGTGGAGTATCTTATCAATAACCCCTGTGTTAGTGTTCTATGACAACATGCATTAACTTGATGGACGAGGGGCCATTACAGTCCATCACTGCAGTGATCCATGCGTAGAAGACTCCCTAAGTACATGTTGACACAATATTGCAGCAGTGATCCATGAATTAAATATGCTTTGGATCCAACTTATTACAAGTTTAATGGGAGAAATGCTCCAGTTCCACTGAAAAATGCCCATTTTGAGTGTGTGATCAATTCTTCCGTAAACACATTTCCAGTGTTTCCAGTAATGAGTATTTTTTAAACTGAGCCATCCCTACTTATTGTTATGTGACTTCATCAGCATTCAAAGTCTCATTTTATATCGACTATATTTGAAACTCCTTGAGTGTCACAGAAGAGATCTATGGAGTAATTGCGCCATAGTATTCACATGAATGTAACTCTTATGTGAATAAAAGAAAGGGCTATTTTATCCCTTTTAAGGGCTAGGCATAATAACTATTCAATAGACTTAAGATGAAAGAAAATTAAAATTTTATTTGGGCCATTATTCAGTCCATCTTTGAAACATACATAAAATTATTGTCATGGCAGAGTGAGCACAAGAAATGTGACAATATTCTCTGGTTTTTAGCATTTGCTCCTTTAATTCCATCATTTTTCTTTTACATATATTAAATTTTTCATAGTACATATTATACAAGATAATAATAATAGTTTCTCAAATATTTATTATAGGGTTGCAATGTGTATTAGACTTACAAATATTCTTTACTTTGCTGAACACATGCTGAGAATTGCTTCTGAAGAGAAAAGATGCTATTTATAAAGACAGAAAACTGAAGAAAAAGAAAGAGAATGGAGGATGAAGAAGGTATGAAGTAATAGCCCCCAAATAATAGGAACATATCTTCCTTTGAAAGGGGAGGTGAGTTGAAGGAATAGGGAGAACAGGAAACAGTGAGAAGGAATTTAGACAGAATTAAAATGTTCTCAGTAACTTCACTTTGGTCATTTTGGTTATTTTGGCATCAGGGTATGTGCATAAGCAGGAATTGAAGAAAATGAACAACTTACACTTTCTATTGTTAGGTGCTTTCTAGTCTTTTTCAACCAGAGCGTCCATCCTCCAGTGTCCACCAAGGTGGCCTCACCCAGGATTGCCTTTTCTGCTCTTCTTCCAGGATGTAATTTTCCAATTCTGGAATTCTTCAAAACAAAAGACAGACACAAGCTTTCCCTTATTTCTGATTTTATTTTTTGTGCTTTTATTGGTGCATTGTAGTCTCATATCACAATGAAATTCAAGTTGACCGTAATGTATATGCACACAGCACTTGGTGCTCCTCCCTGCCACCTCCCCTCCCCCCAATACAGAGTACTGAGATTGACGTTGGTATATTCTCATGTGTACACATGGTCAATGGTAGTAATCCCATTAATGAACTCCATTCCTCCCCTTCCTCTTTCCTGATTCCACTAAGGCTTCTCCACTATTGTCTGGAGGACCTTTTGTATCCTCATTACTCCCCAGCTTGTGCATGTTAGAGAAAACATATGACCCTTTTCTTTCTTTTTTATTTTTTTATATATTGTTGCATTGTAGTTATACATTTTGATAAGTGTCAGGGTAGCAGAATAATACATGCATACATTGCTCATTTAGCCCTCCCTCAAATCCTACCCTATTCCCTCCCCATTCCCTTCCTTTCATGCTCAGCATAGTGATTGAGTCTTATAAGTTTGTGTATGTACATCATGTGCTATAGTGTGTTTCCCTCCACCCCCCTCCCAACTACCTCAGTTAGGTCACCTTCTTTGTTCATCTAAAGATTTCTTCTTCTTTGTCTGGAGTCCCTTCTAAGTCCCATTCTATCTAGTTTCCACATATTAGGGAGAACATCCGACTTTTCACTCTTTGTGACTGACAAATCTCACTTAGCATAATGTTCTCTCCATTTCCTTGCAAATGATGTAATTTTGTTCTTCTTTATGGCTGTGTAAAATTCCATTGTCTACATATCCCAGTCTTGTAATCCATTCATCTGTTGATGGACACCTTGGCTGGTTCCAAAATTTGGCAATTGTGAATTGTGCAGCTATAAACGTAGATACACATGTATTAGTCTGGTAGTATGGTTTCAGATCTTTTGGGTAGATGCCTAGAAATGGTATTGCTGGGTCATATGGTAGGTTTATACCCATTCTTCTGAGGATCTTCCACACAGTTTTCCAAAGTGGTTACACTAATTTGCAATCCCACCAGCAGTGTATTAGAGTTCCTACTTTGCCACATCCTTGCCAGCATTTGTTGTTGTTTGTGTTTTTAATGATTGCCATTCTAATTGGGGTTAGGTGAAATCTCAGGGTAGTTTTGATTTGCATTTCTCTGACTACTAATGATGTTGAACATTTTTTTTTAATTATTTTTTTGCGGTACCGGGGATTGAACGCAGGGACATTCTACCTCCGCGCTACACCCCTGGTCCTATTTTTTATGCTTTATTTTGAAACCGGGTCTCATGAAGTTGTGGAGGGCCTCTCTAAGGAGAGAGAGAGAGAGAGAGAGAGAGAGCGAGAGCTGAGGCTGACCGTGAACCCAGATCCTCCGGTCTCCGCCTCCCAAAGTACTGGGATTACAAGCGTGCGCCACCACGCCCGGCTTTGTTGAACATTTTTCATACATTTATTGGCCATTTGTATTTCTTCTTCTGTGAAGTGTCTATTTAGTTCACTTGCCCATTTTTTGATTGGGTTATTTTTTTTTTAGTGGTGATTTTTTTAAGTTCTCTGTATATTCTATATATTAGTCCTCTATCAGAGGAGTAGCTGGCAAAAATCTTCTCCCATTCTGTCGGCTCTCTGTTGAGGATCTTGATTGTTTCATTTGCTGCACAAAAGCTCTTCAGTTTAATGCAATTCCATGTATTGATCCTCATTTTAATTTCCTGTGCCTTTGGGGTCTTGTTGAGAAAGTCTTTACCTGTGCCTATGTGTTGAAGTGTTGGACCTATGCCCTCTTCGAGTAGCTGCAAGGTCTCTGGTCTGATTTCTAGGTCTTTGATCCATCTTGAATTGACTCTTGTACAAGGTGAGAAGGTGGGATTTACTTTTATTTTTCTGCATATGGTTAGCCAGTTTTGGCAGTACCATTTGTTGAAGAGGTTATCTTTTTTCCAGTGGATGTTTTTAGCCCATTTGTCAAAGATCAATTGGCTGTAGGTATGTGGATTTGTTTCAGAGTCTTCTATTCTGCTCCATTGGTCTATGCGTCTGCTTTTGTGCCAACATCATGCTGTTTTTATTACTATGGGTTTGTAGTATAGTTTGAAGTCAGGTATTGTGATACCTCCAGCATGGTTCTTGTTGCTGAAAACTACTTTGGCTATTCTGGGTTTTTTATTGTTCCAAATGAATTTAAGGACAGATTTTTCTATGTCAGTGAAGAATGATTTTGGTAGTTTAATGGGTATTGCATTGAATCTGTAGATCACTTTTGGAAGAATGGCCATTTTGATGATATTTATTCTGCCTACCCGATTTATTCTGCCTATCCGATTCTCTGCAGTGTTTTCAGCATGAATGGGTGCTGGATTTTGTCAAATGCTTTTTCAGCATCTATTGAAATGATCATGTGACTTTTGTCTTTAGTTCTGTTTATGTGGTGAGTCACATGGATTGTTTTACGTATGTTGAACTAGCCTTGCATCCCTGGGATAAACCCGACTTGTTCATGGTGTATAATTTTCTTGATGTGGTTTTGAATGCATGTTGCTAGTATTTTGTCTAGAAGTTTTGTGTCTAAGTTCATCAATGATAAGGGCCTGTAGTTTTCTTTCCTTGAGCTGTCTCTATTTGGTTTTGGTATTAATGTGATATTGGCTTCATAGAATGTATTTGGGAGAGTCCCCTTGCTTTCTATTTCATGGAATAATTTGAGGAATATTGGGATTGACTCTTCTTTTTTTGTGGTACTGGGGATTGAACCCAGGGGCATTCTACCTCTGAGCTGCACCCCCAGCCCTATTTTTTATTCTTTATTTTGAAACAGGGTCTCACTAAGTTGCAGAGGGCCTCACTAAGTAGCTGAGGCTGGCCACGAACCCGGATCCTCCTGTCTCAGCCTCCCAAGTACTGGGATTACAAGCATGCACCTTAGGTTTGAGGCATCTTTAGTGACCTTTTGTCTTGAAGATTGATCAAGTGGTGTGAGAAGAGTATTGAAGTCTCCCAATATTATTGTATTAGAATCTATGTGTGACTTAAAGTCACGAAGAATTTGTTTTATGAAAGTGGTTGCACCTATATTTGGGGCATAAATGTTGACTATCGTTATATCCTCTCGCTGGATTGTTCCTTTTACCAGTAAAAAGTGACCTTCTTTGTGTCTTCTGATAAGTTTAGACTTGAAGTCTAATTTGTCTGATATCATAGTTGCTACTCCTGCTTGTCTTCGTGTTCCACTGGCGTGGATTACCTTGCTCCAGCCTTTTACTTTTAGTTTGTGAGTGTCTTTACTTGTAAGGTATGTTTCCTCTAAGCAGCATATAGATGGATTAAGATTTTTGATCCATTTTGCTACCTTATGTCTTTTGATTGGGGAATTGAGTCCATTTATATTCAGTGTGGTTATTGAGATGATTCTTAATTCCTAACATTTTGAGTTTTGACTTGTGTTCGAGGTAGTGTTTTTTTTTTCCTTCTCTTAGTTGGCTGTTTGATGGAAGTTATTGTTTCTTTGGCTCTGGCATTTATTTATTATCTCTTCTTTATAGTTAATCTCTTTGAGTATTTTCTCTAATGGTGGTTTGGCAGACATAAATTCTTTCAGCTTCTGTTTGTCATGAAAGGTTTTTATTTCCCCCATCAAATTTTATAGATATCTTTGCTGGGTAGGTAAATCTTGGTTGGAAATTGTTTTCTTTCAGAGTTTGGAATATGTCGCTGCAGGCCCTCATGGCTTCATGACTTGGTTTGGAAGGTCGGGAGTGATTCTTATTGTTTTGCCTCTGTATGTTACTTGGTTTTTTCTCTGGTAGCCTTTAAGATTCTCTCCTTGGCCTCTACATTAGTCAATTTGACTATTATGTGATGTGGTGAATCTCTTCTCTGATCTTGTCTATTAGGGGCTGTATATGTTTCTTGTACCTGGGTGTCGACCTCCCTTTCTATGTTTGGGAAATTTTCTAATATTACTTCTCTGAAAAGATATTCCTTTGGTTTCAGCTTCTATTCCCTCTTCTATGCCTATTATTCTTAGATTTGCTATTTTCAAATTGGCCGAGATCTCTTCGATGTCCAATTCATGCTGTCGAATTGTTTTTCCTATATTATATACGATGTGCTCACTTGCGACGGACCAGCTCAGCCGGGAAACTGAGACCGATGGAACAGGGGTCTCGGGATGGTGGGCAAGGAGTCGGCGATGAGTGACAAACAGACACAGACAACTCAAGGAAGCTGTATCTGAGTGTATTTTGTAAAGCTTCAGGCAAGGATTTTATACACAATGATTAAGGAAACAGAATACATAATCAGCTGATCATTGTTTATGCCTACAGTTTGTACAATCTTAATAATTTCTTAATGATTTCTAAAAAGTAACAATGCAAAGCAATAAGAGCAAATAAATGTCAGAGCATACGTCTTGTTTGGCATAATGTCATGGGCACGTCAGAGCATACGTTTTGTTTTGCATAATGCTGCGGGCAGCTGCCAAACATGGTTTTTGCACCTAAACTATTTGATAATGGGAATTGAGGTTATGGCTACAGGGCAAGAGTTTAATGTTTAACCTAGTACCTGTTACTGCTTTCTTACTTTAAACTTCTATAATTCTCTTTGTTCCAAATTTCTAAATCTCCTTCAAACCATCCCTAAAACCATTTCTATGAAGTTTCCACAAAAAGTTCTTTCTGTTGTAACCCATCTACAATTATTCTTAAGCCCCCTTTGCCCTTCTGGGCTAATTCAAGCAAGAGTAAGGGAGCGTTCAGGGCCAAAGTAACATTTCTGGGAAAGACCCGTCTATTTTTCTCATAAGGCACAGTTGATGATTTTGAACAAAACACTGTGCTCACTGAGCCATACCTGTTAAAGATTAAGAGAATACAAGAAGTTTACAGCAAAGAGAGAACAACCAAGAAAACAGAAGATCTTGCCAGGCCACCTTTTTCTACGGGCATACTTCCTTGAAGCTTTTGCCACGTCGTGCGTGTAGGTTCACGCAGACTCCGTAGGAGGCAACGCCGTGGCATTTACAGCAAAGAGAGAATAGCCAAGAAAACAGAGGATTTTTCCAGGCCACCTTTTCTACGGGCATACTTCCTTGAAGCTTTTGCCACGTCGTGCGTGTATTCACGCAGACTCCGTAGGAGGCAAGGCCGTGGTACTCACTTATAGAGTGGTCATCTTTTTTTTTTTTTTGCGGTAATTGGGATTGAACCCAGGGGCATTCTCACTCCGAGCTACACCCCCAGTCCTATTTTTTTATACTTTATTTTGAAACCTGGTCTTACGAAGTTGTGGAGGGCCCCATAAGTAGCTGAGGCTGGCCGCGAACCTGGATCCTCCAGTCTCTGCCTCCCAAGTACTAGGATTACAAGCGTGTGCCATCACACCCGGCTATGGAGTGGTCGTCTTCTAAGAGTGAGATTCTGTTTTCCATGTGGTCTAGTCTGCTGGTAATACTTTGTATTGATGCCTTCATTTCAGTTATTGCATCCTTCACTTCCTTCAGAGCCTCTATTTGATTCCTATTTTGGGTGTCAGCTTCTTTGCTTATTTGATCCTTTATTTGTTTCAGGCTCTCTCTGAATTCTTTTCGGAAATCCTGTATCATTTCTACTACGAAAGTTCTGAATTGTCCTTCTGACAATCCCTGCATTTCTGTGGTGATGTGTTCTATTATTGTGGAGTTGTGGGAGCTCATTGTTTCTTTGTTGTTCCTCCTTTCCATGATTTCAGGTTTCTTAAGTTTATATCTTTGTTGCTTTTGGTATCTCTCTCTCACTCTGTAGGTTTCCATTGCCTAATCACTCTCCCTGTATAGTAACCTGTTCTGGAGGTAGATATTTATTACTAGGTGTGCCTTAAAGATGACTAGCCTCTACTGTATGGTTATTTTTAGCTCTCTGTTGTGTGTTTATCACCCTTTAATATGTTCTTCAAAATCTGTATCCTGTATCACACTGCTGTTGTTCTGCCAGTAGATTTTTGGTACTGGGTTGCAATTATTCTATGGTTCCTTCTGTCTGCTGCAATGGTGTTGTTGATGAGTTCCAGGTGTTGAGGTCCATGGACCTGTCTGTTACCTCTGTAATAGGGGGTAGACTCAATGATGTGGGTAGGTCAGTTTGTACCCTGTGTGTTTTTAAACTTCAATGTGTGGGCTGCTGGTTGGTTCTGTTTGTCAGTGGTAGTTAGTCTTTGGTTTCTGACAGTCTTTTCTGGTGGTTCACCTATTTGGCCTGAGCATAGGTGAAGAATACTGGCACTCTCTGCTTCCTGAGTCCCTCTGTCTTTGCCTGTTTAGGCAGAGACCCTCTTGGGCTGGTCTGGGCGCAGGTGGGGGAAGGCTCACCCTCTTTGCTTCCTGTGTCCCTCTTTCTCTCTGCCTGGGCACAGGTGGGGGACACCGGCAGGCTCCACACATTAGGCTGAGTCCCTCTCAGGCTGGCCTGGGTGCAGGTGGGGGAAGGTTCCCCCTCTTCACTGCCTGTGTCCCTTCTTCTCTTTTCCTGGACACAGATGGGGGACACTGGCACTCTCTGCACGTTAGGCCAAGTCCCGAGTCCTTCACAGGCTGGCCTGGTCACAGGTGGGGGAAGGCTCACCCTCTTTGTTGCCTGTGTCCCTCTTTTTCTCTGCCTGGGCACAGGTGGGGGACACCGGCACTTTCCGCACATTAGGCTGAGTCCCTCTCAGGCTGGCCTGGGCACAGGTGGGGGAAGGCTCACCCTCTTCACTGCCTATGTCTCTTTATCTCTGCCTGGGCACAGGTGGGGAACAGCGGCACTCTCCACATGTTAGGCCAAGTCCCGAGTCCCTCTCAGGCTGGCCTGGGTGCAGGTGGGGGAAGGCTCACCCTCTTTGCTGCCTGGGTCCCTTTTTCTCTTTGCCTGGACACAGGTGTGGAACACCGGCACTCTCTGCATGTTAGGCCAAGTCCCAAGTCTCTCTCGGCTGGCCTGGGAAAAGGTGGGGGAAGGCTCACCCTCTTCGCTGCCTGTGTCCCTCTTTTCTCTCCACCTAGGCTCAGACGGGGAACTCTGGTGCCCTCCATTTCCCAAGTCCCTCTGGTTCTGTCTGTTTAGGCGGAGACACTCTGTGGCTGTCCTGGGCACTGAGGGGGAGGGGAGAGGCCACCGCTCTCTGCTTTCTGTGTCCCTCTTTCCCTCCTCCTGGGTGCAGGCCAGTAACACCAGCATCTCCTCCCGTTTAGGGCGAGTCCCTCCCGGGCTGTCTGGGTTGCAGGCAGGGAATGCTGGCACTTTCAGCTTCCCGCCTCTGCTTGCTGCCAAGTCCCTCTGGGGCTGTTCTAGGTGCAGGTGGGGACGCCGTGATCCCCAGAGGAGTCTGTGTTGGTCTGAAACTTTCAGACCTCTCTATTCCTCAGATTTTCGTGTGTGGCTATAGCCACAGACTGCTTGTATCCCCATCCTTTCTTTTTTTCTGGGGGGGGGCTCTTTTCAGTTTTCCTGTGAGGCTGCAGCACTCACCTCTCCTTCCAAGTGTGCGGAGGACCAGTGGATTGCGATGGAAGTGGAGGTAGTCATCCCATCCTTCTCTGTCTTTTTGTCCTGGGGCTGTGGGATTTTGTGGTTGGCTGATCTAACTTAACATAATGCTCTCTAGGTCTTTCCATTTTCTTGTAAATGATATTATTTCGTTCTTCTTTATTGCTGAGTAGAATTCCATTGTGTGTATTTCCCATAATTTTGTGATCCATTTGTTGATGGACACCTAGATTGATTCCATATTTTGGCTATTGTGAATTGTGCTGCTATGAACATGGGTATGCATAAATTGCTGTAGTTTTCTGGTTTTAATCCCTTTGGAATGATACCCAGTAGTGGTATAGCTGGATCATACGGTGGATCCATTCCCAGTTTTTTGAGGAATCTCCACACAGATCTCCATAGTGGTTGAACTAGTTTGTACTCCCACCAACAGTGCAGGAGAGTTCCTACTTCCCCACATTCTCACCAACATGCCATTTGTTATTGTTTGACTTCTTAATGATTGCCATTCTGACTGGGGTTAGATGAAATCTCAGAGTAGTTTTGATTTTCATTTCCCTGATTACTAATGATGTTGAACATTTTTTCATGTATCTATCTGCTATTTGTATCTCTTCTTTCCTGAAGTGTCTATTCAATTCAGTTGCCCATTTCTTGATAGGGTTATTTGTTTTTTTAGTATAAAGACTTTTAAGTTCTTTGTATATTCTAGATATTAGTCCTCTGTCAGAGGTATAGCTAGCAAAAAATCTTCTCCCATACCATTAGCTTTCTCTTTAGGCTCTTGATGGTTTCCTTTGATATGCAGAAACTTTTTAGTTTAATTCTATCACACTTATTAATTCTTGTTTTAGTTTCCTGGGTTTTGAAGGTCTTATTGAGAAAGTTTCTATCTGTGCCTATATGATGGAGTGTTGAACCTATGTCCTCCTTTAGTAATTTCACAGTCTCTGGTTTAACTTCCAGATCCTTGATTGATCTTGAGTTGACTCTTGTGCATGGTGAGAGGTAAGGATTTAGTTCCATTTTTCTACATATGTTTAACCAGTTTCCCCAACACCATTTTTTGAAAAGACTGTCTTTTCTCCATCATATGTGTCTGGCACCTTTGTTGAAAATCAATTGGCTATAAGCTTGCAGATTTGTTTCTGTATCTTCTATTCTGTTCCATTGGTCTATGTTTCTGTTTTTTGTGTCAATACCATGCTGTTTTATTACTCAAGCTCTGTAGTATAATTTGAAGTCAGGGATTGTGATGCCTCCTGCACGGTTTTTATTGCTGAGAATTGCTTTGGCTAGTCTGGGTCTTTTGTTTCTCCATATGAAATTAATGACTAATTTTTATAGATCTGTGAAAAATGATATTGGTATTTTGATTGGGATTGCATTGACTCTGTAGATCACTTTTGGCTGAATGGCCATTTTGATGATATTTATTCTGCCTATCCAAGAGCAGGGGAGATCTTTCCACCTTCTAAGATCTTCAGTCTCTTTCTTCAGTATTTTATAATTTTCATTGTAGAGGTCTTTTATCTCTTTGATTAGGTTTATTCCTAGGTATTTGATAGGTTTTGAAGTTATTACGAATGGAATTGTTTTCTGGATTTCTTTCTTAGTGGATTCATGGTTGGCATTTATGAAGGCTACTGATTTTTTTTAGGTTGATTTTGCATCCTGCTACTTTGCTGAATTTGTTAATCAGCTCTAACAGACTTTTGGTTGAGTTTTTTGGGTCTTCTAAATATAGGATCATATCATCTGCAAATAAAGATGATTTTAATTCTCCTTTTCCTCTTTGAGTTCCTTTGATAGCCTTCTCTTGTCTTATTGCTCTGGCAAGACTCTTGAGGACTATACTGAATAGGAAAGTGATAGTGGGCATCCTTGTCTTGTTCCTGATTTTAAGGGGAATTCCTGCAGTTTTTCCCCCGTTCAATATGATGTTAGCTTTGGGTTTTTTATATATTGACTTAATGATGTTGAGATACATTCCTTCTACCTGATTTTCTGTAGATTTTTTAACATGAATGGGTGTTGGATTTTCTCAAATGCTTTTTCAGCATATATTGAGATGATCATGTGATTCTTGTTTTTAATTCAGTTTATGTGGTGAATAACATGTATTGTTTTGCATACGTTCAACCAGCTTTGCTCTCCTGGGATGAAACCAACTTAGTCATGGTGTATAATTTTCTTGATATGATTTTGAATGCGCATGGCTAGTATTTTGTTTAGAATTTTTGCATCTATGTTCATTAATCATATTGGTCTGTAATTTCCTTTTCTTGAGGTATCTTTATTTGGTTTTGGTATTAATGTGATGCTAGTCATGTAGAAGGAATTTGGAAGAATTCCATCTCTTTCAATATCACGGAATAACTTGTGAAGTATTACATTTAGTTCTTCTATAAAGGTTTTGTAGAATTCAGCTGGAAAATCATCTGGACTTGGGGTTTTCTTTGATGGCAGATTTTTATTGTTGTTTCTATCTCTGTGCTTGCTATTGGTTGATTCATATTTTCTATGTCCTCTTGGTTCAATTTAGGTAGGTTGTATATGTCTAGAAATCTGTCAATTTCTTCCGTGTTTTCCAGTTTATTGCAATATAAGTTTTCAAAGTAGTTTCTGATGATCCTTTGGATTTCTTCACTATCTGTGATGTTTCCTTTTTCATTTCTGATTTTAGTAATTTGGGTTGATTCTCTCCTTCTTTTGATTAGGTTAGCTAGTGGTTTGTCAATCTTCTTAATCTTTTCAAAGAACCAACTTCTTGTTTTGTTGATCCTTTGTATTTTTTTTATTCTCTATTTCATTGATTTCTGCTCTGATTTTAATTATCTCCTGTCTTCTACTGGCTTTGGGCTTCGACTGTTCCTGCTTTTCTAGGTCCTTGAGGTGTGTCATTAGGTTGTTTATTTGGTGACTTTCTGTTTTTCTTATGTGGGCACTCAGTGCTATAAATTTTCCTCTTGACGCATTCTTTAAGGTGTCCCATAGATTTTGGTATGTCATGTCTCTATTTTTGTTTAATTCCACGATTTTTTTTATTTCTCCCCTTATTTCTTTTCTGACCCAGTCCTCATTTAAGAATGTATCATTCAGTCTCCATGTACTTATGTGACTACTTTTGGTCTTCCTGTTCTTGATTCCTATTTTCATTCTGTTGTGATCTGAGAAGATGAAAGGGATTATATTACATCTTTTGAATTTGTTGGTGCTTGCTTTGTGGCCCAGGATATGGTCTATTTTGGAGAAGGTTCCATGGGCAGCTGAGAAGAATGTGTATTCAGCTGTTGCTGGTTGAAATATTCTGTATATGCCTATTAGATCCATTTGGTCTATAGTTTTCTTTAGGTCTGAAGAGTCTCTATTCATCTTTTGTCTGGAGGATTGATCTCGTGGTGTGAGTGGTGTGTTGGAGTCTCCCAATATTATTGTATTTGGGTCTATTTGAGAACTGGTGTCCCGTAGACTTTGTTTTAAAAATGTGGGTGTGCCTACATTTGGGGGCATAAATGTTTACTATTGTTATTTATTTTTGTTGGATTGTACCTTTTATTAGTATTGTCCTGCTTTGTCTGTTCTGATGTGTTTTAGCTTAATGTCTGTTTTGTCAGATATAAGCGTTGCTCCCCTTGCTTGTTTTCGATCCCCATTTGCATGGTATATCTTTTTCCATCCTTTCACCTTTAGCATATGAGTATCTTTGGATAGAAGGTGGGTTTCTTGTAAGCAGCATATAGTTGGGTTATGTTTTTTAATCCCCATTACCAGTTTATATCTTTTATTTGGGGAGTTAAGTCCTTTGACATTTCAATGTTATTATTGAGATATGGTTTTTATTTCCTGTTATTTTGAGTTCTATTTTCTGTTTGATGTGAGTGTTGAATCTCCTTGCTTAGTTGCCCACCTGGTAGAGTTCACCTCTTCTCTGGTTCTGAAATTTGCTTGTTTATTCTTCTTCGTGTTTCATTTCTTTTAGGATTTTCTCTAGTGCTGTCTTGGTCCTCATGAATTCTTTAAGTTTTTGCTTGTCTTGGAACATTTTTATTTCTCCATCAATTTTGAATGATATCTTTGCTGGATATATCAGTCTTGGTTGGAAGTTGTTTTCTTCTAGGGTCCGGAGTACTTCATACCAATCCCTCCTAGCATCCCTGACTTGGGTTGAGAAGTCTGTAGTGATTCTAATTGTTTTGCCCCTGTATGTCACCCGTTCTTTTGTTCTTCCTGCATTTAAGATTCTTTCCTTGGCCTCTATGCTAGTCATTTTGATTATTATGTAGCATGGTCTTGTCTTAAGGGTGTTTTGTATGTCTCCTGTATGTGAATGTCCACATCTTTTTCTATATTCGGAAAATTCTCTGAAATTATTTCTCTAAAGAGGTTTCTGATACCTTTGGTCTGTGCTTCTAAACTTTCTTCAATGCCTTTTATCCTTAAATTAGGACGTCTTGTATTGTCTTCTATTTCTTGGATGGTTAGGGTGTGTTGTAAAATCTTCTGTATATCATTGATTGTGTTTTCTGTTTTGAATGAGCTGTCTTCCAGGAGTGATACCCTGTTTTACACGTGGTTAAGCTCACCAAAGCGGTTTTCTATTTTGGTTTTCACTTTTTGACTCCTTCATTTTGTTCAAAGTGTCTTTCTGTTTCTTTCTTAGAGTCTCAGTTTCCTCCTTCATCTCCTGTATGCATTTTTTGAGATCTGTCATTCTTTTGAAAATCAGAACTTGGAATTCTCCATCTTGCATTTCCTGCAGATTAGTATTGGTAGGCTCTCGTTGTATTGTGAGAATTTATTGTTTACTTACTGTTCCTCATTCTCACATTTTCAGTGTTCTCAATTTTATGTTTCTGTTTCCTCAGCATCTTCTTCCTCTTTGTGTATAAGACCTTTGTGTATTTGTTTTCCCTATATAATAAGGTCTTTGATAGGGGGTGTATATTTGCCTCTACCAATCTGACTCCTATAATCAATCTCTTGAGTTTGTCCCCCAGAGCCTCTTTAACTAGATACATTTCTTAGTGCAGGCAAAGAGCAGTCTATGATTTGCTGCCAGCTGCCGTGCTCTCCAGGCCCAAACTCTGCTGGGCTAGAGGCTCTGCTATCCTGTTCAGAGCCTGCAGCCTGCTGGTTGGGAATTAGTGCCCCACAGCTGCCACTGATGCTCTGCTGATTTTAAGCCTGTGATACTGCACAGCACTGACCTCCGGCCTCTGTGGCCAGTGGGCTTAGGCCCAGCAAATTCAGCAATTGCTATGTTCTAAGCTTGTGACTCGATTTGCTGCACTTTGATGGCTCCTGGAACACCGCCCCTGATCTGCTTGTTGAGATCATGCAAGGTACTATCAGCCACTGGTGATCATGCATGCCTGGTATAAGCTCTGCTGGTGGAGAGACTATCTAGCTCCTGGCCCCTGGCCTGTAAGTATGATCATGTATGGCCCTGCCAGGCCTCTGGCCTCTTGGCTTCCAGGTTCAGCCTGAGCAAGATGACACTGCTGATTCTCTCCGCCCAATGACCAAGGACTGGCAGGGAGAAATTGTACAGTTCCAAGCCTGGGGCTTGGGTAGTTCAGTTCTTTTAGCCCCAGGGATTCCTCTGCTATTCTGGTGACTGCAATCACTTGTGCCCTCTCTGGCCTCTGGTGTTGGTGTTTGCAATGCCCAAACACAGCCAGGCACGAGTTTGTTACTTTCCGAGCTTGTGCCTTGGTAGGCTGATTTATTTCCCCCAGACACCAAGGCTGAGTGCTCTGTGTTGATACCTGGAGTTCCTAGTAGGGCTGTGTAAACTGTGGTCTGGTCTGTAGTTCCCTCCCACCTGGATGACTTTAGGGCCTGTCTGCCTGTTCAGTTCTACTGAGAGTAGCTCCCACCCCACCTCTATCCAGGTGATTTGCAAAGTCTCAGACCTGCATGAGTCTATTTCCTTGCCACACAAGACCCTGTGGGCCCATGGGGCAGTGTCCCACTGGTACTGCCCCTTAACTTACGACCTTGATGGACTATGCTCTGGATCACTGCCCCAGGTCGCTGACGGGTCAGCTGCAGGTGGAGAGAGGTGGGTTGCTTTCGATGTTGCCGGCCTCACAGCAATCCCATTTCCTTGCTGGTGGTTTCTGGTAGTCGTCTTTGTTGTTGGGCTGGAGCACCGGTGAATCGGGAGTTGCAATGGGTTGGGTAAGTCGCTGTGGTCGTCCTTTCCGATCCTGTAGTCGCAGGGTTGTAGAGTTCTGTGTCTAGTGGTCCGCATGCCTGTGAAGTCAGTCTCAGGTTGCTGGTTTTAAGTTTTTGGTTCTTCCAAGCTTTCCTGTCTGCACCAACCTGGCCCGCCACCTAGGGCCTGCCGCCACTTGCCCCGCTGCATCGGACCTGCCACCGCTTGGCCTGACGACTGGGGTCTGATGCCATTTGGCTTGCCGCCTTGGGCCTGCCACTGCTCAATCTGCCGGCTCATCCTGCAGACCAGTGTAGTCTGCATCTATTGTTCTTGCATCTCTGGTTATTTTCTTTTTTCAGCCTTTGTGTTGAAGTGTGGTCTTGTAGATATTAGTTTCCATCTCCATTGAAGGTGGTATGGGATGTGATATGTTGTTCAGTTCGGAGCCATTGAGACGAGTTCGAGACAGGCTTGTCTAGGGGTCCTTACTCCGACGCAATCTATTACTTCTAATTTTAAAACTATTTCTCATTCTATTCCCCATTTGTGTTCCTTGGGACTTTTTTTCACCCTACAGCTTTTTTTTTTTGTACTGGAGTTTAAACACAGGGGCATTTACCTCCAAGCTACACCCCTAGACCTTTTTTATTTTTTTATATGGAAACAAGGTCTTTCTAAGTTGTTGAGGCTGGCCTGGAACCTGCAACCCTCCTGTCTCAGCCTCCTAAATACTGGGATTACAGGTATGTGCCACTACACCTGGCTCTTGGACAGAATCTTAACATCCCTTTCTGTTGTTCAGGTGTCAGATGTGCCAGGGATTCGACTGCGCCTCTATCAACCTTTGGATGCCGCTGAGGATTCTGCTGTAGTAGTTGATTGGGCAAGTCTGTCTTACCTCCCTCAGTGCTGAGTGTTGCAGAGAGTTGTAGGAGAGAATCAGAACTGGGATGTGCAAAAGAGCTGGTAGGACTAGAAGTAGATTAGGAGAGCAAAGGTATTGATAGTGCTGGAACCATGGACCCATGCTATTGTCAGCAGGGGTAGTTAACTCCCACAGGGAAGGGTGAGAGACAAAGAAAGAGACTGAAGCTGGGAACAAAGAGAATGCTTGACAGGACTAGTAAAAAAAAGAAATGTATAAAAGATTGAATCAATAAAAAAGCATCTTTTAAATTCTAACTACTTTCCAGGGACTGTGCAATGTGCTTTCACATACATTATTTCAATCATTCCTCACAACAACCTTGTAAGGTATACATGAGTGTCTCTGGTATAAAATTGTCAATTTGAGTAGCTTTAGTAACTGACACTTCAAAATTCAGTGGCTACTGAGACAAAATGTGAACAGAGTTGATGGAGGATGGGCTGGAAAATCTCAGCAGTGATAATAATAGGAGATAATCACTAGGGAAGAGGACAGGACAGATAAGGGAAAAGGTGGAATAATACTAAATATGTAAAATACTGCATTAGCATTAAATATATGCTTTACATATTAAGATATATATGTGTGTGTATGTATATATACACCCATGTATATACATATATTATATATATCCATATATTTTTATACTATATATACATATATGTGTATGATATATACATATATACACACATGTGTATGTTATGTATGTATATATGTATGTTGTGCATATACATATATATGTTTATATGTATACATATATACGTGTGTGTGTGTGTGTGTGTGTGTGTGTGTGTCTGTATTTTATTTATTTTTTGGTACTGGGGATTTAACCCAGAGGCATCTGCCTCCTAGCTATACCCCCAGCCCTTTTTTATTTTTTATTTTGAAACAGGGTCTCCCTTAAGTTGCTGGAGACAGGTCTCAAACCTACCATCCTCCTGTCTCAACCTCTCAAGTACTGGGATTACAGGCATGCGCCACCACACCTGGTTTAAGATATATTTTTAAGAAGACCAAGCTACTTCCTCCTATGGATCTAAATATATATTCAAATTAAAATTGCTAATGTACTTATAGATTGGTTATTGACTAAGTAGGCCTAAATTTACCCTTGGCTTGACTAAACTTTAGGCAGGATTCTTCCTAATTGCAGGCTCTTAATGTCTCTTTTCTTAGAGCATTTACATTAGAAAACCTTTAATTACAAATGCTTTATCTGTCCCTTTGAGATGTAAATCTTCTAGCCACAAGTCAGTTTTACAACCCAGGAATATCTTTCTTGGGTTTACATTTCAAAATGATGGAACTGGGAACCATCATTTTGAAATGTAAAGGTCTTGGAAGATAGATCCCCTTTCTCCCAGTCCCTGGGGGAGGGTAGGAGCCTAACTTCCTAAAGTGCCAATTTATTGACCAACTTACCCCTTTAAGTGTTTCAGTACTTTTCCACTAGGTCATCCCAGTGCTTAAAACTCTCCATCTTTACTCCAATGGAGTTGAGTTCATTCTCTCTCCCTTATTATAATACTCTTGAATAGTCTTCCTTACCTGTTTAACTTCATCAGTTGCAATTGTTCTTTGACATTACTAACTCTAGATAAGTGTTCATTTGTAAGACTGAGTATGCAACATTTTTTTGGTTATCAAAACAAATTTCAAGCTGGGCATGGTGGTACATGCCTGTAACCCCAGTACTTAGGAGGCTGAGACAGGAGGATCATAGATTCCAGGCCAGCCTTAGCAACTTAGCGAGGCCCTGTTTTAAAATAAAATAGGGCATGGGGTGTAGTTCGTTGGTAAAATGCCCTTGGGTTCAATCCTTAGTACCATAAACAACAAGAACAACAAAAACCAAAAACATAAATTTCAAATACTGGCTATTGATCTTCAATAATTTAAAGATAATCTTCTCTAGAGATAAAGGGATGGTTCAAATAAACTTCAAGGTCAGTAAATCTTTTAATATTTGAAATTTAACCTTACATGAGGCAAAAAGAAGTACTATTGATTATGTAAAGAAGAAGCACTAGTTTAGATGGAGATGAAGTATATCTTAAAGAGGAAAACACCATTAGTTGAATTTTAATACTATACAAACACCCACACCAAATATCAAACATTATTTCAACTCTTAAAACTGCTTGGGTTTAGTTTTATTTTTCATTTTTCAAGTTTTCTAAAAATGTCTCATTCTTGCCTTATGGAGCAAATCTTTTTTTAATCTCTTTCATTATTTAAACATACTTAGTAAATGCCTTTTCAATTCTACCCATTATTGCATTTCTTAACATGTGGGCTCTCCAGGTGGTTATATCTGCTGACTCTCACAGTGATTTGTTTCCCTGTGTAGTTTGTGACTTTTCCTGGGAATTTAGATTCAGCACACCCTCCCTCTTCATTGCTTGCTCAATCTGCTTTGAGTAGCGGAGACCTACCTGTGGAGAAGTGTTATTTTCCTCTGCTGGGAATTATTCATTTTATGGCCACAAGTCTTCTTTAAGTGTTTAAATGTTTGTGCATATTTTATGTTCATATGCTTAATATTAGTTATCTATGAATAATATATTGGTGTGTGTTCATAATAAGTAAGCAATAGGTAAGTATACATACCATATTTCTATTTAATACATTATATGATGAATTCTTCATAGATTAAATCAGTGTAACTTCAGATTTGATATCAATAGATGGTTTATGGCTGGGGCTTGGTTTCTTGCACAAGGCTCTTTCTTCTACCCATGGCTCTTTGAGAACCGTTTAGCTTGTTCCCATTTTCCATAACCAGTGAGTGGAGTTGCCTCATCCTTATTTCATGGAAGGACTGCACATTGTGTTTCCTGGGCTCACGCAGAGAGCTCACAGCCAATTGTGCACTGTACATAGGTCTAACCTCCATCTTTTGACTTACGGTATCCATATCCCACCCTGCAAGAGTATCTCAGATGTAATAACCCCAGGCTCCCTTCAGCGTCAATTCTGTTTCTCTCAGTAACTATGAGTTATCTTTTTGTTTCTTACTCCCAGAGACTTTCCTTTATTTTATATGGTTATATTTTTTTCCAGAATTTTCATTTACTTGGATCTGACTGGGGCTAAATATAGAGTGGGGTGTAGAGTGGACTTGCCCCTCTTAGCTGAATCCACTATTCGACTAAAAACTGATTTAATCTATTAAGAATTCATCATATATGTGTCAGAAAGGATTCGCTTTTTGATAATTCAATGAGATAATACAAGAAAAGTTTTAGCACAGTACCTGGTACATGGACAATGCCCCAAAATATTTGTTGGTACTATCACCAGCTAAACTATTTAAAACTTTATATACAAATATAATGTATTAAATAGAAATATGGTGTGTATACTTACTGCTTACTTATTATTAATATACATCAATATATTCATAGCTAACTAATATTAAGTATATGAATATAAAATATGCACAAACATTTAAACACTTATAGAGACCTATTATGTGTCGGAAACTATTCTAAGCATTTTACAAATATTAACTCATTTACTCATCATAACAGCCCCATAGGTGCAACCATTATTCATATTTTATATGGGAGAAAACTGAGGCACAGTGATTTTAAGCAACTTACCAAAGGTCGCATACTCAGTGGAGAAGCCATATTTCAACACATGTGCTCTGGCTCCAGTCAGTCCTCCTACTCATGTTACACTGCTTCTTAATGTTTATCTAAACTATATCTTAGACAGTTTAGTCTCTTTGGAGAGAGAATCTCCAGGGTTAATAAGTTTATTTAGGAGTAGCATTGCAATGAAATCCTTGGGCCATAGTAAACTCCTCGTGAATTGAAGGAGGTTGAGACAATGGGAAGTTTTTAAAGGCAAAATGAGGAAGATTATGTAAACTATTTGGAAAAAATAATCCTTAGCTACAGGAATCAATAACAATTTTGGTATCAGTCTAAGACTAAATGGACAGATGTCCTTGCAGAAATATCTATTTTTTGGGTGATTGTGGAGGCCTTTGCGTAAGGTTGTGTTTCTGGCAGTCTTTTGTGATAGTTCTTGTGATAAGGCATTTGTTCATGACAGCCCTTCCTTCATACCTTCCCGGCTTTATTTGTTATTATTTTCTTTGTTAGGGTTTGACATAAGTGACATTTTGATTCTGACAACTTTCACGGTCCATAATATTAAAGCATTTCTCCCATAAGATTTATACAGTAAGCATTGTTTTATGATATAGATTAGATATCAGAGTCCTTTGAAGCAATTCCTTGTGAAATCAAAACCATGTAACAGAAGCAGAAGAAAGCATGAGCTGTGCTTCTCTATTGTAGCTATTCATGTACATAGATAAGGCTGAAGAAAGATCAAAGTGCTAAGAGTGGGTTTCTTGGGTGGAAAAAAGGTTGGAACAATATCTTCACTGAGGAAAATACAAAATAAAACATAGAGAGAAGTGTCCATCATTGGTTGGTTACTGTACCAGCTATCAATTTATTGCCATTTATCCACAAATTCACCCTTCAATGTATGCTCTGTGACTGTAGGGTTCCTTTAAGCGTTTCTCTTTTGAAGTGAGCTCAATGTTGAGCTTTCTCAGTAGAGGGCGCTGTAGGAGCGTTGCAGGAAGAAGGGGCTCTCCTGCAGTTTCTGGTAGAGCTTCACCACAGCCACAGACCTGGAGTGCATATATCCACAGAGACTTGCAGCCTCAGCCTCTTCTGAGGATAACTTTCCCATGGCTCTTCACAAGGAAGCCAGCGTCCCAAAGACATTCTGGGGGCACAAATACCCTGGTTCCCTCTATAGGTTCAGTGTGGCTCCTCTGAGACCAAAGGTTCTCACATGCTGGTCTTCCCTCTGCAGTCCAACTTGCCTGTCCTGGGTCCTGAGGATTCCCACCTGCTCCGCGTGGCCACGTGCTGATCGCTGACAGCCTGCTGCTCCCCAGGACTCTCTGGCGGCCGGCTGTGTGCTCCATTTTGAAGGTCAGCATTAGCCTGGACAAACCAAAGAAATCTCTCACTGTCCAATGGGCTAAATTATACCTTCTCCAACAAGGTCTGAACCCCAGCCTTGGGGAGAGAGCCCCCTTCCAAGTTTTTTCTTCCAGAGGTACTCTTTTGGTGTGTGTGTGTGTGTGTGTGTGTGTGTGTGTGTGTGTGTTACTGAGGATTGAACCCAGGGGCATTCTACCTCTGAGCTGCACCCCTAGCCCTTTTTATTTATTTATTTATTTTTATTTTGGAACAGGGTCTCACTTAGTTGCCCAGGCTAGCCTGAACTTGTGATCCTCCAGCCTCAGCCTCCCAAGTACTGGGATTACAAGCCTGTGAGTCCTAGGGTACCACACAGAGTTTATGTATATGTTATGATTATTCTTTTATCATAGTTTAATAACTCTTTTTATTAAACTTCGGTAGTTAGCCAGGAGTGGTGGCACAGGCTTGTAATCCTAGTACTTGGGAGGCTGAGGCTGGATGATCGCAGGTTCAAGGATACCCTCCACAATTTAGTGAGGCACTCAGCAACCTAGTGAGACCCTGTTTTCAAATACGAAAATCAGTCTGGGGATGTAGCTCGGAGGTAGAATGCCTCTGGGTTCAATTCCCAGTACTACAAAACAAACAAACTTTGGTAGTTTAACCCATTGTGTGGTTTCTATCTTTGGTTTGGGCCCAGACCATACACTCGTCAGGTGAGGCAAATCAAAATCACAGAGAGATACAATTACATATGCATTTGAATGCCTAAAATGTGTCCATGTGTATACACACATACTCTACATACACCTGCCCCCAAATGTGGTGAGGATGTGGCGCATTTGGAACTCTCATTTGCTGATGGTGAGAGTATAAAATATTAGTCTTATAGTTTCTTAAAGGTTCGCATAGAAATTTTCTTAGAAACTATAATTGTCCAAAGCTGAAAACAAATCAAATGTCCATCAGTAAGTACATGGATAAAAAACTATAGCACATTCATATGATGGAATACTACTCAGGATAAAAGAAAAACCTACTTATATACAATAGGATGAATCTCAAAAATATACTGAGTAAAGAAAGCCTTAACAAAATGTTCATACCATCTAATTCCATTTTTTTACATTCTAGAACAAGAAAATTAATCTTTCTTTGGTGTAAACAATGAAAAATTGTGATTGTTCTTGGGAACACTAGCAAGCATTGATGGGGAAGGGACATGAGGGAATTTCCTGGGCAATGGTACTATTCTACCTCTTGGTAGTCTACATCAAAGTACTAAGAGTGGGTCTTTAAAAATAAGGGCTTAGGCCAAGCATGGTGGCACACACCTGTAATCCCACTACTTAGGAGACTGAGGCAGGAGGATAATAAGTTTGAGGCCAGCCCTGAGATCTGTTTCAAAATAAAAAGTGGAAAAAGGGGGGATGTAGTTTAGTAGTAGAGCCATACTGGGTTCAGTCTCCAGAACCCCGTACCCAAATAAGTGTTTAGGTCACAGAGGCTATACTCCTGTCAAGATTAACTGAATGGTACTCTTACTTCCTAATATTTGTGCACTTTATGGAAGGTACATTTAACCTAAAAGAAATTATATGTGAAATATATATATGCTAGTGTTTAGGTGAGAAGTATACAATGTCTTTCACTTGTTTGGAAATGCATTAAAATATAGATAGATTGATGAATATATAGAGGAAAAGATGAGTGAAGAGATATATGTTGAAACAAGGGTAGACAAGAGTAGAAAGCTATTAATTATGGGATCTTTGATGGTTGGGATGCAAGCACCCAATCATTTTTCCCATTTTATTTTATTTTTTTATTATAAACTGGGTGCAGAAGTGCATGTCTGTAATCCCGGTACTTGAGAGGCTGAGATAAAGAGATAGAAGGTTCAGGTGAGCATGCGGTAACTTAATGAGACCCTGTTTCAAAATAAAAAATAATAAGGACTGGGGTGTAGAGTACAGGTAGAATACCTCTGTGTTCAATCCCCAACATTAAAAAATATATAAAAAATGAATTGGGAAACAATTTGAGGTGATCAGAACCACTTTAGTTTTCTTGTCTCTTAAAACTGTTCAAACCGTTCCCTGGTGTGCTACCAGAGTGAAGGTCCGGTTTTGTGTGACTGTTGAGAGCTGAGGGTCTATTTGTCGGTCATGCTGCTTCACTTGTAATACAGGTATTTTTCCAGTGTGAAAGACTGAGGAAAACTGACTGGCTTGGATTTCCTATTACGGCATCTCTCTTTCCTTGCACTTTATCATGGTTTGTGTGACAGCTGAGTATCTTGTTTTCTGTGACGAAGGCAAGTATGCTTTTTTGAAATTATACATTTGTATTCTGTAAAGGACTTGACCTGGCTTTAAACCATACTATGTAGAACTAATGTACAAATGTTTTTTATCTATTGGCTTTTTATTTCAAAATGTATTAACTTGATTAAGTTGGTAATTTCACAGTGATAGGGTGTGTCTTTTATTTATTTTACACTCTCTACCCAGAGGATACTGTATAGTGCCATAGACACAGGAACTACATAATGGTGTCTATTATTTATATGGTTAAAAACTTTCAAAATACTCGGGTAAGGCCAGGACTCTCGTCAGATAATGCTCACCACACTCACTACCACCAGAACTAAAGTTATGTAGTTTTACTCAAGTCCATAATCTTTAAAAACAAATCTATATTGTAGAAAGTTCCAAATAGGTTTTACACTGGGTGTTTATTTTATTTTTATAGAGGAGAAAAAAATATCAACAGCTACTTAAGCTCCCTAGACCTGACATCTCCTACACTCCTAACATGTCTATCATTAACATTAACGATGTCTTAGAAAGGGTGGAGCCAAGTGTCTAAATTCTGTCAGCCAAGGACAACTAGGGATGAGATGAACTAACATGGCCATTGAAAAAAGAAGAGTATATGCAGATTCATAGCCCCAAGTAATGGCATTCCCTTAAAAATACGCTTACCTTTCAAACTGTTGGAGGAACTGCCTAAAAATAAGTAAGAAATAAGAGGCACTATGTTCTATAAAAAGGTGAGAGGCTCTGCATCAGTTTTCTAACCAATAGGAGCACTTTCTATTTTCTACATAAATTCTTCAGGACCATGTCTTAGATAAAAGAGATCTCTTTACCAGTAGATAAAATGGCAATTAAGTAAGTTATACATTTATTTGAAAGTCAATAAGCCAGGGGATTATCAGCTCAACTCTAACTGGAGACCCCAAAACATGCCTAAAGTGCAAGTCAGAAAAATACCTCAACACTCACTAAGTGTCACCTTGTCATGACCACAGCCATGAGAATTCACAAGCATGAGTTTAGCGGTCTCCAGGAAGGTTTCCCAGAAACACTCAGTTCTGCACTGAGATTTAGAGATTGTTGTTGAGATTAAGGAGGCTGGCCATAAGGCAGGAGGAAATAACCAGCCAAGAGGAAACCATACAATATTTATAACAGGTACTACATGTGATGAAAATATGCTGAAATGACAGACATAGAGGACATCTAGAAAATGGTAGTAGGGGTGGCTGGTAAGAATAGAAAGTTGTCTATATAATATATAATATTATTATGTATATATAAATATATATTTTTATGATACTGGGGATTTAACCCAGGGGCATTCTATCTCAAACTTATATACCCAGAAGCTGGGCGTGGTGGCACATGCTTGTAATCCCAGTACTTGGGAGGCTGAGACAGGAGGATTGTAGGTTTGAGGACAGCCTCTGCAATTTAGTGAGGCTCTCAACAACCTAGTGAGACCCTGTTTCCAAATAAGAAATAAAATTGGTCTGGGGGTGTAGCTTGGAGGTAGAATGCCTCTGGGTTCAATTTCCAGTACCACAAAAATAAATTATATCCCCAGCCCTTTTTAATTTTAAAACAGGGTCTCACTAAGTTGCTGAGGGCCTCACTAAGTTGCTGAGGCTGGCCTCCAACCTGTGATCTTCCTGTCTCAGCCTTCTAAGAACTGGGATTGCAGGTGTGTGCTGCTATGTCCAGTAAACTTGTCAATATTTAACATTTCCATGTGTATATATATATATATATATATATATTTGTGTGTGTGTGGTGGTACTGGAGATTGAACCTAGAGGCATTCTACCTCTGAGCTACACTGCCAGCCCTATTTTGTTTTTTATTTTGAAACAGGATGTCACTAAGTTGTGGAGGGCCTCACGAGGTTGCTGAGACTGGCCACGCCAAAATATTTTATCTAAAGGCGATAGGCAGTCTGGTCTTTAGAAATTCAAAAGTACTCACCCATATTTTACTTGGTGTGAATGAAATATATTCATGAATACCATAATCACACTGCTCAGAGCACATTACTAATTTGATTTCTCAAATACCATGACACTGAGTAGATAACCTTTGTAGGAAATATGACCATACTAGTATTCTTATAAGGTTTACCTCTAGTTTCAAATTAATAAAAATTCTAGCCCCAAAGTGTAAATTTGTAAAATCCCATGTCTACAACATTAAATTCAAATGTTCTTTGGATCCAAAGATGTTCAACCTTCAGAGTTATAGAATGTGAGTTATAGCTGGGATTTACACAATTATTCTATGTCTCTTATTTCTGAGATTTCCAAACACATCAGCAGCACAAATAACTATTAGGTTTTATTTAATCATACTTTCAACAATTCTAAGTCATCTGCAAAAACACATTATCTTCATCTAAAACCTTTTATGAGTACACATGTAAATATACTATATAGACCATTATAATTTAACATATTTGCTAAATAAATATATCCTTACAAATTATTTCAAATGGGTTTCCACCACTGCATAAATCCCCCAGCAAAGATTTTGTCATGAATTAGAGCCATAACTTAATTAAAAATACCAATCAGCTGAAAGAGCATGCGAGGCCTTCTTCCCCCAGAGCCTTCTCCTATAAACTATGAGGGACAATAGGGCTGTTAGCGCTGCTCTCTTGTAATTTTCAGTACCCTTGTGGTAGAAATAGAAAGAGGATGGTGTTTCATACTCATTACTGGTTACACACCAGATTATTTACTTTTGACAAATCAATCATAAGCCAGGGGCTAGAGTTAAGTAGATTTTTATTTTTAGGCTTTTGCCTGATCTATGACCTGTCTACTGGTTAAAGGCCGTAATGAAGGCTATTTAGCCCACATTGCTTCAGGAAATAGGCTTAGCACTCTATAAATCCTGTGCTTTGTCTTGTTTGTACCATTCACACATGCAACCTTTCTTCTGTTCATCTACTTGGAGTCTAATTCAATTTAATCAAGAGTATGCATTACTCACCCAACCATATCGTGGGCTTGATTCAGCTCTAACTATTGTAAGCTAATTGTGCTGTGTTGGATTTAAAGCTGATAATGATGTGCAGTGACAGGTTTAACAAATTTTCGATTACCACATTCAATTACCTTTGGTGCATCCCACTTATCAGTGAGCCAAACACTTAATTCATTTAAGGTTTTGACAAAGAATATAGGATGAGATGATTCATTAAGGAGACTCCCAGGACAGGTCTTGCACTCTAGATGTTATTAAACAACTCCCTCTGTGTTTCTATACAGGTTCATTTTAGAATCTAGTTGTGTTGTGGAAAATGTAGTGCTTTGCTTGCCACATTTTCTTGTCTGGAGATAGATTATTCTACATATTGAGATTGCATTCATGTGTGTGTCAACAAATTGTTATTTGTGGTTTCTGAATTCATAAGTGAAAATGCAGTTATTTTCAAAGATCAGCACTGAGTCAGTTATTATTTATTTTATTATTTATTTATTGGAACTGGAGATTGAACCCAGGGGCATTCTACCTCTTAGCTACACCTCCAGTCCTATTTCACTTTTTATTTTGAAACAGAGTCTTGCTAAATTGCTGAGGCTGGCCTTGAAACTGTGGACCCCTCCTCTTTCAGCCTCCCAAGTACCAGTATTATAGGGGAGCAACCCCATGCCTGACTTATTATTTATTTTATAATTAAGTCATTTCTAAGCCTACATTAATCAATGATATCCTATTAAAAGAACAATGACTTTACAAATAAAGCAAAATTCACTTTATTTCAAATATATGTCTGTAAGTCTCTATAATTAAGGTCTTAGGAAAATTAACATAGTATTTTACTTATTAAGCCAATGAAAAACAAAAGAATATTTAGTAAAAGATCATTTTAAGATGTGTCCATGGATAAAGACAAGTTCATCTTGTTCTTTAAATCTAAAGGTTGATGAGAATCCAGAAGATTCCTAAGCTAGTGGGGAAAATCCAAAAACCAAACAACAGTGGTTGGTGACTGTTTCTTTGGTAAAAGTTAAAATGTACATTGAGAAGAGGTTTTACAAAATAGGATATAAATACGTCTATAGTTGTTAAGATGTCTTCTTTTAACCTTCTTTATCAGGAAGGAGGTATTTGAGTAACACTGAAATTCATCATTGTGGTCATTGTGACTTATGTTACTGTAGGGTTGAAGGATTCACCTCTCAGGCTTCATGTAGGACACCTGATTTTTATTGGATATATGTATCCAGCATGGCAATGATACAAGTGCTACATAATAGGTCTCCAAGTCTCTTTGTATACACATTTGCTAAAAAGCAATTCTAAGAATCAATCTTTTCAGTGTTGGCCGGCTATAATGATTTACAAGAAACTAGAAAGTATTGGTATATCCTAAAGAAACTTATAACTGATATTGTGATTTCTATCATGATTCTTGATGCATATTTTACTAAGTTGCATACTA
The DNA here is from genome assembly GCA_004027185.1 of Glis glis. Lineage (NCBI taxonomy): Eukaryota > Metazoa > Chordata > Mammalia > Rodentia > Gliridae > Glis > Glis glis. The sequence continues at coordinate 51,357 of PVJS01005227.1, forward strand.
GTTTGTTCTGAGATTGTCCTCATTTATTGGTCTACTCGTACCCTAGCCCAGACTTTTCTCATATGCAAGATCGATCGATGTATTTGCAGTCTCCCAGGAAGACTGTGATTCAAAAGTAATGCTCTTCTCTAGAGGTTGTACTTTAACTTGAATGTAAGAGCTTGTTCTGACCCTGAGGTTTTGATGGTAGATGCAGGATTGCTGTCATGCTGTTGTGACTGCTCCAGCTCTCTCATCCAGGCGCTAGCCGCTGTACCTGTTGATTTTCAATACCTCACAGGTGCCCATTTTGACTAAGTGAAATAGGGGTACAAAGGCCTCCGTGCCTGAAGGTGAGCCCAATTCTGTTGTTCAACTCCTACTCTATCACTCCCAGTGGGTCCAGGCTGAAACTTGTCTCCAGGATAGAACACATTTGGTTAGCTTTCTTCTGCTGCCCTATATTTTTTGCCCTTTCCCTTCTCCTGAGTATTCCTGTAATATATCACTTTCACAAGAATCCCCATTTCATGCTCTTCTTGGAAACACAACCTGGAAAATTCCAGATAACTGTCATAGTTTAAGGATTAATTATTTAGGTAGAGTTCATGGTGATCCATGCATACTGATGGTTTTTGTATTTGACAGTCATAATGAACAGTGTTTTAGACATCATTTTCCATACCCCTGTGAGAACCTGTATTTTATAAATACAGGTTAAAATCTTTCCTTGAGAAGAGCATGGACATGTGTCTAAACTGTATCCTGAATATTTAGATTTAAATTGGTGATCTGAGGAATCTTCTTATATAATAACCCATCTTTTGATCACTGTAGGCTGCAGACAATAGTGAACAAAAATTAGAGGTTAGAGAGCTTTAAATTTAGTTTAGTCATTATCTTGTGGTTTTCTCAATGTAAACTTTAATTAGTCATAAAAATTCTTTATGGTTTATTTAAATCACCAGAAAAATTACAGTAATAATAAATAATTAATATTCATTCAGTTAGGATATACTAAGCACTGGCCATGATTTAAATATTCACTCATCTGATTATTTTGACAATACTTACAGACTTGATTATCTTCATCACAGAAGCAACAAAACTGAGAATCCGAGTCTTTAAATACTTTCCTCAGCATCACAAGTTCTATGTGAAATGAAGTAGGAATTCAGATGCAGGGCAATCACCTAATGGCGGTGTTGTAAGAGACATGGGTTGAAATGGGAGAACAGATGTGAGTAGTAATTGGCTTTCTTTCACTATTCCTTATTTTCCACTTTATCTTTTGCTCCTCTGCTAAAGAACTATTTTTTACTCAAAAGGAGTAGATTTTGCAAAATTTTCAGTAGTAGTTGTAGTAGTATTCTATTGTTGATGTTACAAATTACCACAAAGAGAGGGCTTAAGACAACACACGTTTTCTACCTACAGTTTTGTAGGAAGTCTGACACAGGTATCATTGGGGATAAATTCGGTGTGTCAGCAGAGCTGGGATTTTCTGTGGAGCATCTAGAAGAGAATGTTTTCTTGCCTTTTCCAGTGTCAGGAGGCCACACACACTCCTTAGCTGATGCCTCCCTTCCTCCATATTCAAAGCCAACAAGGCACATCTCTCGAATTCTCCTTGGATCCTCCTTCTCTGACCACAGCCAGGGAAAGATTCTCTATTTTTAAGGGCATAATGATTAGCTTGATTACCCCCAGATAATGCAGGGTAATCTCCCATCTAAAGGCCTTGACCTTAATGACATTTGTGAAGTTCTTTTTGCCCTATACAGTAACATGGTCCCAGGTTTCAGGGATTAGAAAAGACATCTTCAGGTGGAGGACATTATTGTGTGGCAGAGATGAAGGTGAAGTTGAGTTTTTATCAGTATAGGCTTTTACAAAATGAGGTTACCATATTTTGGTACTGGGGATGAACACAGGGGCGTTTTACCTCTGAGCACACCCTCAGCCCTATTTTATTTTTTATTTTGAAACAGTGTCTTGCTAAGTTGAAGAAAGCCTTGCTAAATTGCTGAGGCTGGTGGCGAACCTGCGATCCTCCTGTCTCAGCTTCCCAAGTCTAGGATGACAGACATGAACCACCATGCCCTGCTAATATATCAAATTTTGAGAAGGATATTTTTCTCTTTTAATTCATTCCTTGGGTTTCCTATTCTACTCTCACATATTTCAGATACTGAGAATAGCAATTATAACAAACCCAAGCTTGTTTACAATGGTGACAAACAGAATGATCTCTTATCCTTCCCTGGACAGAACATTTTAAGAAAGTAAAGCCTACCCAGGAATGGTAGTATATGCCTGTAATCCCAGTACTTGGGAGATGGAGACAGGAGATGGCAGGTTTGAGTAAAGCACGTGATAATTTAGTGAGACTCTGTTTCATAATAAAAAATAAAATAGGGATAGGGCTGGGGGTATAGCTCAGAGGTATCATGCCTTTGACTTTAATCCCAGAACCACAGGGAAAAAAGAAAGGAAGGAAGGAAGGAAGGAAGGAAGGAAGGAAGGAAGGAAGGAAGGAAAGATCAAAGAAAAAACAAGTGGAACATTATGTGATTAGACTATTTGATCCAATAGTATTAACAATGACTAAATCAATGGCAACAACTATAGCAACTCTAAGTGCACTTAGTATCTAGAATCTCACCACTATGCAAGCTTAACTGTACATATTAATCATATTCCTTGATCTCCTCCTTATATGGCCTCATTCTTTGCTGCAAAACCCTCTGAAACCTTTTAAGTTTTCCTCCAAGAGCTCTACTTGGTCCCATTCTACTTCATTTTGTAGAAGCAAAAATGTGGATTATTTTCTAGCTCTCCTGTCTCTTTCTTATTTGCTCAGCTTTCCTGCAAGGCTATTTTGACCTGAATATACCCTCCTAAATCTCTGACTAACTCAATTAACTCCAGCTATTTATTCTTTTTCCTTATTCAGTTCCACGAGTTCATCTAGTCAAATTTAAAATTTACCTCTTCCTGTAGTTCTGAAAATTTTTTCTGGAATTGATTTTTTTTCAATGCAAGGCATTAATTGTGATACACCTCATGTACTTATCACATATTTCAGAGCTACATTGTGAGATTATTTTGATATTTAAAAAATTATTTTCTCTTGAAACAATGATAGACTCTTCCCCCTTGTGCCTTAATTTAGCACAAATTAACCATCATTTCCTAATTTGTCTAATTTTGCTTAAAGTGTCAATCCAAAAAAAAAAGATAATCAGAGAGAGAGAGAGAGAGAGAGAGAGAGAGAAAGAGAGAGAGATTCCTTAAAACAATGCTATTTATTTGGGACTAGCAGAACATTGCAATGAGAATATGTCTGGCATAGAAAACAGTGGGCATATTCAAAGGATGGAGACCAGAGGAAGTTTTGAAAGACACAAAGAAGATTCCATCAGGTTTCTGTAACAGTAATCTTTGGTCACAATGATTAATGACAAGAGTGGCATCAGTCCGAGGTTGAACAGGCAGTTGCTGGGCAGATGTCCTTGTGGAAGCACTTTTTGTATGAGGTTGCCATGGATTTTGTGTAAGCTTGTGGGCCTGGCAGGGTCTCATGATAGTTACTATCAGGCAATTAAGTATGAGAACTCTTCCTTCATAAATTCCAGCTTTGACATAAGCAACTCCATTTTTGTTTTGACAACTTTCACATTCTTTTCACGCAGGTAATCCTGTTAATTGTATAAAGGTCTTTTATTTCTTTCAAAATCTAAGCTATTCATCACAAACTTACCGCTTCACATTTTTTTGTTTTGTTTTGAAAGTAGCGTTAATTTTCTGCAGACCAGTTTGTGTATGTTTGTACATGTGAGACAGTCTTCTTTTGTAGGTAATAATTTCCTTTGGCAATCTAGAGGTGTTAATAATCGTTATTTTCTTTAAATCTCCCCAGAAAAATCTTTTCAGTTGCAGTTTTCAGAGATGCTTCTGTAGCTTGGCTCATTATTACATCAGAGACAATGTCTTCTAAACCTATATTTGGATATTTAAAATTTGTGATTGAGCCGGGCATGGTGGTGCATGCCTGTAATCCCAGTACTTGGGAAGCTGAGACAGGAGGGTCGCAGGTTCGTGGCCAGCCTCAGTTACTTAGTGAGGCCCTCTGCAACTTAGTGAGACCCTGTTTCAAAATGAAGAATAAAAAATAGGGCTGGGAGTGTAGCTCAGAGGTAGAAGGCCTCTGGGTCCCATCCCCAGTACCGCAAAATAATAAATAAATGAATAAAATAAAATTTGTGGTTGTTTTCCTTTTGATTGCTGCTATTTTTCACCATAATATAAATACCTAAAAAAGAAAATCTTGGACAATTTGCTCGGATGATGTCGTGAATCCTCAAGAAATTAAAATATTATTGTCCCAAATGTATGCTCAATGATATTTAAAAATGCAGGCACTCGAACAAATTTTAAGGTACATTTGAATTATGTTCTCAGGTGCATTTTAAATGAAAAACACTCCAGTTAATATTTAGTAAAAACAATAATAATTAAAATACTAGCTTTGATATGTAGACTCCTAAGGTGGGCTTTATGTGACCTTTGAGTGCAGGTGAAAACTGCAAGTAAAATGAGATGCTCCCACGATTAAGTTCCTTTAAGTGGCAAAAGTGAAGACATTTGGCAGATATATTTAGGATCTATTATCAGCTAGGTTTAACTTATCAAAAGATTATCCTGGGATGATCTAACCTAATGAAGTGAGAGCTCTTTTTTTTTTTGCGGTACTGGGGATTGAACCCAGAGGCATTCTACCTCTAAGCTCCACCCCCGGCCCTATTTTTATTCTTTATTTTGAAACAGGGTCTCACGGAGTTGCGGAGGGCCTCACTAAGTACCTGAGGCTGGCCGTGAACCTGGATCCTCCAGTCTCCGCCTCCCAAGTACTGGGATTACAAGCATGCACCACCACGCCCCGCCTGAAGTGAGAGGTCTTTATAAAAGGATTTAGAACAGAAATGGACGAAGTCAAGGAAAGAGAAGCAGCAGAAGATGCACTCCTGTTGGCTTTGAAGAAGCAACTATGTCATGGGAGGGCCATGTGGAGAGGAGGGGGGTAAGCCTCTCATCTCCCAAGGGTAAGCAACTGAATTCTGCCAACAACTGGTGAACTGGGAAGAAGACCTGGGCCCCAGATGAGATTGAAGTCCCTGCTAACACCTTGATTTTCTCTGGGGAGATCCTGAGTAGAGGACACTGGTAACTATGTCCAGACTACCAACATGTGAGAGTGGGACAAAATAAAACTGTATAACTTCAAGCCACTAAGTTATGGTGATTTGTTACATGGTGACAGAAACTGAATACAGTTGCTAACATTTTTTTTTTTTTTTTTTTTTTTTTTTTTGCAGGACCAGGGATTGAACGCAGAGGCGTTCTACCTCCGTGCTACGCCCCCGGTCCTATTTTTTATGCTTTATTTTGAAACCGGGTCTCACAAGGTTGCGGAGAGCCTCACTAAGGAGAGAGAGACACACACACACAGAGAGACAGAGACAGAGACAGAGCGAGAGCTGAGGCTGGCCGCGAACCCGGATCCTCCGGTCTCAGCCTCCCAAAGTACTGGGATTACAAGCGTGCGCCACCACGCCCGGCTAGTTGCTAACATTTATTTAACTCTTTCTGTGTGCCAAGCTCTGTGCTATGGATGTTTCATAGATAATTTAATATTCATAACAGCCATATGAAGCAGAATCTTTTTTTAATTTTACAGATGAGATCATTAAACCTTAGAGAAGTTAAAACACTTGGTGCAGGGCACAGAGCCGGGTGATGAAAGAATTAGGATGTGAACCTGGGCTTTAATCACTTCACTAGACTATGTTCTTTAATGCAAAACAGTCTACAGAATAATGCAAGTCAATTTTGTTCTGATTACCACCTGTTCAAATACTGTCTTTTTCTTGTGCATAGTCACCAAAAATGTGACAAAATGCTAAAGAATAAACAAGCTTTGATGAAATCCATTTTTTTCTAGATGATTTTCCAAAAAGACCTTTACATAAGTGCTTCACCAATTATAGAAGAAAATCTTCCAAAAATAAATCCTGTTTAAAAAGTTATTTAATTGCTATTTTACCTAGAAGAAGAATAATCTATTTCCATCTATCAGGTAGTAATGAGAAGTCATTATCTTGCACTCTTCTTTAATTAACATCAATCCTGATTAGTCAGAATAAATTAGCCTCTTTGTCTTTTTCCTTAGTTGTGATTCTTCTGGTACAGGAGCCATTTAATTATGTGTTATCATGTGTTATCACTTACAAAAGATGTCAGTATAATTATATTACCATATTTCAAATTTTACTTTTAAGCACACTTCCACGTTAAAATGTAAGATTTTGTTTCCATTTTTTCTTAAAATGTGGGGAAAAAGTAATGTTCTATGAAATAATTTCTTCATGTTTAAAACAAAATGTACAAGGTTTAATAAAGCTCAGAGATTTTAATAGCTATTGTTTATCATAATATACACTGAATAGAATAGTAAACATATCAGAAGTACTAATTGATTGTTACTACAGTTCGGGGGAATGATAGAGAAGCACACAGATTCATTCTGCCTAAAATATGGACTGAAGTTTTGAAAATTTAAATTGATAGTTTATCTGGATGTAGGGTGTGGTGGTGCATGCCTGTAATCCCACTAACTACTTGGGAGGCAGAGACAGGAGGATTGCAGGTTCAAAGACAGCCTCAGTAACTTATCGAAGCCCTTAGTAACTTAATGAGGCCCTGTGTCAAAATAAAAAATAAAATAGGGAAAGGGTATAGCCCAGAGGTAGAACACCCTGGGTTCAATCTCTAGTGCCTCAAGGATAAGAAAATAAAACAAAAACATAAAAACCAAATTTGTAGTTCAGCATATCTATATGGATATGTTCAGTGGATTATGATCATTTAAAACATTATTTTCCACTCTTTTGTAGGGTTTTATGTATGCATTGAGATAGCCACTACTTTATTTGCTTTATTATTAAAACTATCCCCTTCTACTTTGATGATTAAAAACTGAGTGATGTAAACACAAGGTTATTTATTTATTTATTTATTTATTTATTTATTTATTTATTGGTACTGGGGATTGAACCCAGGGGCATTTTACCTCTGAGCTATTTCCTCTGCCCTTTTTATTCTTTTGTTTTGAAACAGGGTCTCACTAATTTGCTGAGAGTCTCACTGTGTTGCTGAGGCTGTCCTCAAACCTGCAATCCTGTCTCAGCCTCCCAAGTACTGGGATTACAGGCATGTGCTACCACACCTGGCTAAGTCTATTTATTTTTTGATGGTATGGAAATGGGTATACAGGTCCTGCATTACTTTAGTAATTGGCCCTGAAATGGAAATAATTATTGGCTGCTACCCAGATAAGTTAGGAGAAGAACATAGAAACGTTATGCCCCTCCAACCCCACTGCTATTTCCTAGGTAAATGCTGAGCCAAGTAATGTGTTAATTTGAACAAAAAAGGGAACCTGCATGGTTTCTGAACTTATTTGGGGAGAAAACTTTATTCTCTAGTCATAGTTAGAAAAACCTTTTTGGATCAGAGCTCCTAGAGCAAGAGACATTTCCAGACCTGTAAGGTGGATGTCAGGGTAAAAACAAAGGGTGATGTGCTGCCCTGGACACATTTATAAATTATACTTCTCAGTATGGCTGCAGTCTTCTTCCTGTACTTTATTTGCTTTTACATTCCCATCAGTTCAGCATCTACAGTGACTTATTACCCCAAATCCACCACAGTCATTTTTTTTGGTAACTAAAGAAATAGACCTGAAATTATTTTCCTCTAAGAATTTTAGGTTGTTGCTCTTTTCTGTGGCATTTACTTGGTATTTTTAAGGTTAACTGATCATGTTTGAAACATAAATGAAAACAACAGAATAGTCTTCATCTTTCTTGAGCTAGCAATGTTACAGATCATAGACTTTGTCCAGGAGAAACGAGGCTCTTTATTTGCAACTAAAATGATTTTTATCAGAATTGTTTGCTCTGTTTCCATTATTTGACATGGCTATCCCACAAAAACTTGTTTGAGTAAAGCACCATTATAGAAGACAGTGAAACCTTAAGTGTAGAGTTTCTTGTGCTATAATTTAGTGGAGATGATTTAGAAATAAAATTAGAGAGAGGAAGGGAAAGAATGCCTTTGTAGATTTGCATTCTTCTATTATTTCTTAATTCTTCTGTTAATATAGAAGAGATAAATATCAACATTATTGTAAAAATTTGAATACCAGAAATAAAGCAAATCACATACTTAAAGACAAGTCTTATATGTGGTATCAATCTATTTTAACTCTGATAAGCAATTCAGCTATAACTTCTTGGAATTTAGAAACTCAGTTCTATTAAAATACAATCAAGATTTGTTGAGCACATGCTTCGTGCTTTGTATACTAGGTGATCACAGCTCAAAGGGACAAAAGAAGTAAAAAAAATGGTCCACATATTTTAAAGTTTTGGAGAATAATTTTAGAGCTAGTCTTAGGAGACCCAAGAGTGAATTTCAGTTATTGAAGCAATAGTTTCCAAACAAATAAGACTAGTTCCTGCAAGATTGGGAGATGCCTCTGTGCCTAGCATGGTGCCTTGCACAGGGTTCAGTACACAACTGTTCATTTGAAATAGCTTATTTAAAAGAGCAATAATTATTCTTCTCAATCTTTGGTTCCCTGGCCCCTAATATAACACCCAAGACATCAATTAATAATAAATATTTGCTTCCAAATAGGTAAACTTGCTGTGTCTTTCAAAATCCATTTTAATTTTTTAGTGCAATATGTTATTTTTCAGCCTTATCTTGCATCTTTCTAAAATTAGAAGGTGTGTTAAGAAATGTCCAGGTGGCAGGAATTAGAAAACATGTGTTAATCTTAGAAGGAGAGACTGCTAGTGAAGAAATCTTTATGCGTTCATAAATCAGAGCTGTGTAAGTGTTGTCTGAACACCATCTGCATTGGAATAACTTGCATTCTGGTTAAAATGAAGATACCTAGACCCAATCCGGGAACACAGAATCAGAGTAACGGGGGGTAGGGCTCAGCAAGTAATTACTTTTCAATTGTTGCAAATATACAATCTCAGGCCTTACTGTAGAGCTGTAAATCAGAATCTGCATTAAAAATCTTATTTTTGTTTTTGTAAATACTTTCATTGGTGCTTTGTAATTATACATCATAGTGAGGTTCAAAGCGATGTCAGCATACATTCGCACAGCGTTGGGTGTGTTTCCCTCCAGATCCCCTTCTGCAGCCCACTCCTCCCCGTACATATTATTGAGATTTGTAGTAATATCTTCATGTATGGACCTGGCCTTATTTGAACTGTTTTCTTCATCAAGCCTCTTTTATTCCTTCCCCATCTCCCTCCCCCAATTCCCTTTCACTATTCTACTGGCTCCTCTCCTCATTTATCCAAAGTTCCTTTTCTTTACTAATTTCTCTTTAGCTTCTGCATATAAGAGAAAACCTATGACCCTGGACCTTCTGATACTGGCTGATCTTACTTAGCATAATATTCTCTAGTTCCATTAATTTTCCTGCAAGTGACATAATTTTGTTCTTTATGGCTGAGTAAAATTCTGTTGTGTGTATAAAGAAAGTGTGGTATATACACACAATGGAATTTTTTTTTCTACTCAGCCAGAATATACATTTTAACAAGGTCCTTCAGAGTTTGGGAATCACTATTCTGATGTTTTAGAACTACCATTTTAAATTATAGATTGGCTCACATACAAAAGGACACATTCCCACTCTTATTTCCTGCTGAATGGGGGTTGGGGGTAGGGGAGTACTTATTTGTGACCCTGTTCCCATGAGCATGAGATTATACTATAATCATTTTTCTAACTAGGCTGTGGATTCCAAGTCAGCAACAAAGGTATCTTTTTATCTTTTTACCTCCAACATCCAGTGCTTACACAGAGTAAGGACTGACTTAATTAATGTTGAATGGATAACTGGAAACTATTTTGAAGGCATACACTTAAAAAATGGGAGAAAAGTAAATTATTTTTTATGAGGTTAATGACTACAATTCTGATTTTTACCTTATTCCCATTTGATGCATATCTTGGCTACACTGGGAAAATAATGATTTTTGTTAAATGGTTTAATCACATCACTAACCATCAACTTTTCCAGGCTTGGACATAAGTTAGCTGATGGATTCCTGACCTCACCTCACAGAATTAGCTCACCCTTACATTTAGCCAGATTGCTTTTCTGTGCTCCTTATATTGTAATTCCCAACCCCTCATTTCAATAACCATAGTTCTAATGTTCTAGAAACCATGAATATGTGGGAAGCAGAGCCCAGGTTAGTGAGAGGACACAGGCTGGGAGAAGTCAACAAGGTTCTGCTGTTTAAGGTATTTTTCCTTAATTTTCAACTCAAGGCCACAGTCTAGATAATTATCAGATATTTGAATCCTGGATAATTGGCTTACCATATATTTATTAGTTTGTAACTATATTTATCAATTGAGTTTTCCGATGCTCTTGTTTATATTGTGTTCTATATTATATAATATGTGTCAACCAAGATAAATTGTGCATATCTGAAAAATAAATACAGTCATTTTTCATTATTTTCTGGAATCATGTTCTGTATGTTTAACACAAACACTGAATTAGTGAATACTGAACCATTAACTCTTAGGGGAAATGTAGGATTAGATTTCTGCTAGCCTTTGTTTCTTCTTTTCCTCAACTGATCAATATATAACTATGTTTTATGTTTCTGCTTCAAGACATCTTTAAAAATATATGTTCCTTATTTATTAACATTGAATTCACAGCCAACAGCACTAAAAGTCATGCCTGAATGAAGCTTATCTAAGACAGGTACTTTTTCTGAACGGCAGGTTAAAACCTTCTTGTGTTAGGACCACTAGACAGTACTTTAGTACTACACCTGGGAGCCATTTTTAAAAGCAAAATCACCAACAAACAGCACAAAAATTTGAAAAATATGCCACTGAATAAATCTCCAAAAGGACACTTGTTTACACTATGAGAACTGAAATAAGAAGGCAAAGCTCTCCTTCAGCCAGGCATGTACATGTTGGGTGGCTCCAATGTTTTGCTATGTTGCACACTCTAGGAATTTGCAATGAGCACAGAAGTGGCAGATTAATTGTGGTGTTTCAATAAATTTTAGTGAGTAAGTGAATAAATAAATGTGGACTCTGCCAATAATGAAGCTTGACTATGCTACGTTTAGGTGCTCAGGGACATTCCTTAGTGTTTAATATAGTATCTACACAGAGTTATACATTGATTTCATGAAGTGGTCCATTGTTTTTCTGGGTGGAAACGTCTTCAAAATAAGTGAAACGTCTTCAAAATAAGCCTAATAATTGATGAGTCAAGACTAGATGATACAAACTGGATGTGGTGGTGCACGCCTGCAATCCTAGTACTTGGGAAGCTGGGACACAGGAGGATCAGAGGTTCCAGGCCAGTCTCAGCAACTTAATGAGACTCTGTTTCAAAATTAACAAAAATAAAAAGGGCTTGCGGGGTATATCTCAGAAGTAGAATGCTCCTAGGTTCAATTCCCAGTACTAAAAAAATAGGTGATTCAAGTTTATATATGAAGTAGTATGTAAAAACACAAAATTCTTATCCATGCTCTAAGTAAATAAAACTAAAATTTGTTGGGCTTCAATATACCTTTGTCTAGGCACTGTATGAGAACTTTGTATGGACTATCTCCTTTATGGGGGCTCAGCATGGTAAAGTCATATACTATACATACTATATTAAGTTCAAACTTCTAGTAATACCAAATTAGAATAACATTTTTTTGGTTTTTCTGAATTAGAAGTTTTAATCAGTGGGTACTCCTATATAATTTAAAAAATACTTCTAATAGCTTTGCTAATTTTCATATTTTAAACTTTAATGTTATTTTTCATATGTTTTAAAGTTTTGCAATTTGGAGCATATTACATCTGTTTTATATTTTTGATAATGATTTTTGTATTTGTAATAATTAGTATTTAAAATTAGGGACAGATGTTTTAACAGTAGAAGTAAAATTAAGCTCTTGTGGGTAATCAGAATTTCATGTCCTTTAGCAAGTATTTTAAATGTCTGAAGAAGCTGGATTTATACAATTTGGAGTTATAGGACTTGAGAAGTCTATGACATCTTGTCTTTTCCAAAGTTGATCATAATATCTCCATCTGCAAATGAGTCCTTACAGCCCTCCCACCAAGAGGTAGAGTTTATTTTTCTTCCTACTTGAATCCCATGACTGCTTGGCACAACAGAATATACAGGACCAATCCTGTGCCAGTAATGGTCACATCCCTTAGCTGGCCTGGAAGAGTCTGTTTTCAGGCTATTTTAAGGCAACCACCATTCAGTAAGTGCAACTACTCAAGCCTGAGTCCAGGCCCACGTGCAGAGACCCAGGGGGATGGGAGGCTATGTTAGAGATATGCAGGGAAAGCGAAGGTGGCAGACAGGAATGGAGAGGTCATTTTGGAAGGCGATCTTCCAGCATCCATTGAGTCCAGCTGATCACAGATGGAGCAGAGAAGAACCGCCATAGGAGCGCTTCTTGACCTCCTGACCTGTACAAGTGTCAGCCAAATAAAATATTCAATGGTTTCATGACATGTCATTTTGAGGTAGTTTTCAATGTAGTAATCAATAATCAGAACAAATTTGACAGTGTTATGTACCTGCTGTGCTAAAAAGTATTTATCCTTTTAAAACATTTGACTGGCCAATGAGAGCTTGTTTCCCCACTGGATTCGCTTCAGCTTCATCAGTTTACTCTTCAGTTCAGCTGGAGACTGAATTCATATCCCACATCTATTACTTATTAACCATGTGACTGGATATGTTACTCAACATCCCAAAGCCTTACTTACCTCACCAATCAAATGGGCTTATAGAGTGAACTTAATCCTTTAATGAATGAAAAGCATTACCTGCTATCAATTAGGACCATTCTTTAATTATTTTTTTAATATAGTAATTTATTTTCTTGGCTAGAATGAATGAAATTATATTGTTTCATGGTTTAAAGTAACTGCTCTAAGACAGGAGAACCACAGGTTCGAAGTCAGCGTCAGCAACTTAGCTAGACCCTGTTTCCAAATAAAAATAAAATAGGAGCGTAGCTTGGAGGTAGCATGCCTCTGGGTTCAATCTCCAGTACCACAAAAATAAATAAACAAATAAATAAATACATAAATAAATAAAGTAACTGCTGGCATTTTGACTATTATACTAGTGTGTATCAGTATTGATGAGAACAGTGGTTAAATACATATGAGAAAAAGAGAGAAGGAGAAGGAGAAAGAGAAAAAGCGGCTAAGAGAAAGAGACAGAGAAAGCTCTTTGGTTCACAAAGTCATGTTATTTAATCACTGGTTTCTACATTTTCATTATATTTTATGTATTTTAGAATATGTATCTGCTCTACATTTTTCTGGAATATGAGGTATTAATATATATCTATATTTCTAAATGGTCATAAATTGTGAATTTAATAAATTTTACAATATTTTTCTTGCACATAAAGCCTAAATTACTTTTTTGGGCTTTTAAACAATTGCTTACCTATTAAAGACAATGAGGTTTATAATTGCAATTATTGTCTTGCTCCAATTGTATTCTCAATATCAGCCTTCAGATCATATCTATTTGAAGCATACTTTTCTATTTTCACTCTTCCCAATTTTGTCTCTCAATTTCTACTCTTTCTCTCTCTCTCTCTCTCTCTCT